>JAOSBM010146973.1:0-13274 GCA_027568955.1 Erythroxylum tenue | reverse complement strand
GCTGTCCAGCCTTCATCAACCTTCACCTGTACGCTTCTATAATCACGCACGCGTGCAATGAATTCTTACCGCAAAAATGACGTCGTCTTATTCTTGGACACAATAAGACACGGTAACTTTGACAGGTGATCTGATCTCGCTGAAAAGACAATATCATAACTGGGCTGAACTTGTTAGAGAAGAGTACGAAGAAATGTTGAAGGGAATTTAGGACAAGTACTCCCTATAGGAACTCTATAGCAAGTTAACTATTGGAAGCTAGAATTAAGGACTAGAATCAAGGATAAGATTACATAAGATTACTGTTAACAGGTCCAAAGAAACTGATTTTTCTCGACAAATAGCCATGTCTTTTAAAAGTTGCTTCTGTTTGCCCGAAGTGCATGAATTCTCTAATTAGCTAGAATATGGTTTATCATGTTCATTGGGAATCAAGCGACATCTTCGTTCTCCCCCTTATTTTAGGAGAAACAATAATTTTGACATAAGATCATACGATCTTGAACTCTTTGTGTAGTTACCTAGACAAGTATTTAAAAGTAAAACTAAGGGTTTGTTTGTTTTTATTTATATTATTGATGTTTTATATTTGTTTTTAGATTTGGTAAAACAATTTGTTTGTTTGAGTTTTCGGTCTATGTTTTTAAGTTTAGTTTCTTTCAAAATTTATGAAAACTATAAAAATGATATTTTTGCCTTTTTTCATTTTTTCATAATTTGATTTACTATCAACTAAATATATATTATTTAATTAGTTATTATATTAATTATCAATAAAATTATGAATAAATTAATTTAATATTATTTATTTATTTATTTAATTAAAATTAATTATTAATAAAAACATGTATACTTTAATTTTAAAAAATTATTAAATTATTGGAATAAAATAAAATAAAATAAAACAAATACTTATTAATAAATATAATTAAATTTAAGATATCTTCAAAATATATCAATTTAAAATAAAATTTTATTTAACAACTAAAATATATTTGAAATAAATATTAATTTATAAAATTTAAATTATTTATTTAATAAAAGAAAAGAAAATTTATTGATAATTTATTAATAAATATTATATAAGAGATTGAAATAAATTTGATTAATTAAAATAATTTATTTTGAAGTTCTATCTAACATGTAATTATCATTATTAATAATAACAACTAAATAAAATTTTGTCTTTATTTAGAAAATAGAAACTAAAAGCAGAAAACTAAAACTAAAAACTACAATAAAAAATAGAAACAAACAGAATCAAAAGACTCGTGATGTTTTGATATTTAAATTTTGAGGCTGTTAAAGTATTTACGAATAGTGATTTCCTCTTATTTTACTGCACTCTAAATTTGTAAAACTCAATATTGGCTACAGTCTTCCTTATAAAAACTAATATCCACTACTCTGATTAATATTGAGTATTGATTTTTTTTTAATATTGGCTATATGGGGACTTAAGTAACAGAATTTTAACTATAAACTGAAACAAAGTAGGAATAATACATTTTCTTTTCTTAAAAGAAGTCGTACTTCTTTTTATTTTCTTAAAAGAAGTCGTACCAAAATGCAATTCTGAGATTAGCACAACATGAAGGAATCAGATAGTAATATGTTTGCTTCCATGACAAAGAACTAATTGGAAATGGCTAAGAAGGCTAAAATCTCACCGTGAACCGGCATATTCAATTCGTAGGAGATGTGTGCTACTCGATAGTTTCCAGCAAGATTGGTGAAACTTGTTTTAAATTTACCAGTCTAGTAGAACGACTTGTTTACATCTTGGCCCCAGCATGAGGTGGCTGTCCATCAAAGACTGTAAACTTGGTCCCAAGAAAGTTTGATCTTGCCAAAGTAGAAAAGAATCATATATTATTTCATCAGCGAAAATATAGAAATTCCACTCGTTTTTTTGAGTTAAATTATACCTAAGTTCTCGACATAAGTTTGGCTGCCCTTTGACATACCATCAGCATGCAGAGAGATGACAAAATCTGTACAGGTAGGCCTTCTCCACTTATATGCAGAAAGAAGAAACTTTCCATCATCAGCTAGTGCTGTATAAGGGAACAGAAAAGAAGGCAAATCCCAGTCAGACTTAGGTAGAGGTAGTACGTTTGTGTGGAATAGCACCGGTTTATAAAGCATTGGAGGAGAAATCCATTGGACCAGGCTGCAAAAAACATCCACCGGATGAGGCATAAAAGGTGGACTCCAAAAGAAGAAGAGTACGAGTTGATCAACATGGTTAAACATTATAGAAATATGTTGCAATCCTCATCTCATTTGAACAAATTGAGTCTAGTGATACCAGAAACTATTCGTAGCAATAGAGATTACTGTGGTAAAGAAGCATAGGATTCTTAGAAAAAGTTTCAACATCAATCCAGGTTTTTCGAAGTTAAAGATGACATCATGACAGTGAACCTATTCAATAAGGCAAATAGTGGTCCTTGGACTTGGTAGAAAACCATGAGGATCGCAATTTATTTAAATTTTGTTGTAGTAAAATGTAAGATATAACTTTTTTTCCAGGAATCCTAACCCCTTTATGTATCATCAAAATATATATTTTCAGTTATGTATTTCATTTGATCTCATCTTATATTCTATCAATATGTATATTAAGATGTTCAGACCTATACTTAATATCAATGAAAAACTAATGTTTTAACAACCCGGACATCAAACTGATGAAAGGTAAGGTTTAAGTATTTAATCAGTATTAAACCGGTATATATTAAATAAGAAGTCAAAATTATAAGAGTAAGTAAAAATAAAATATTTTATTGAAATAAAAATATATCAATGTCTATTATTTTATAATGAACTAATAATAAATCAAATATAATAATTCAAACTAGATATGAGTTTAATATAAAACTTAAAATAACAATAAAAATCAAAATTATATTTATAAAAAAGTTGTCTCTCGTTATCTTCAAAAATTTCAAATTCTTCAACTCTATTTAAAGACTCGTAAATTACGTATGTATCAAATTCTTCTATTGCATTCAAATAATTTTTATTTTTTAGAACAATCTCTTCTTGTAGATTTGAGTTAAAAAATAACGTTAAAATATATATGTCATAAATAGTATATATAAATTAATGAAATTTACTTATACGATGATTTATCTTATTTTTAAATTTAAATAGAATTAATTAAATTTGACATAAATTAATAATTTATTATAATTATTTTAAATTATTAATTAAATTAAATTAATTTAAGTCAAATTTAAGAATTAAATTAAATTATCATTTTAATTATATTTTATTGGCCTATTAATATTTACACTATGTGTAATTAAAGGTTTTTATTATAATTTTGAAATTAAAATTTAAGAGGAAGGATGTTTTAATTCAAAATAAAAAAATTTATTTTGAGAAATATACATTTTTACCAAATATTTGTAACAAAGAAGAAAAAGAAATGGACAAAAAGAAATGTGAAAACATTGGTTACAGCAGCTCTCCATCCCCACCTCACGTCCCATCAACTTTCCAAGATTTCAAAGTTACGATCTGGAGACAAGAGCTTAAAGGGCAATTGGATCAATTTTCACGATAACACAGCTGCAGCCTACTTCAAGGCAGAAGCCCAACCCTTCCAACATCACCTTAACAACACAACCGCAACCTTGCCAACAATCACAACATCGGTTGCTCTCATCAACCCATCCAGACGGGAGTGACGACATGCATACAAGTTGCTAAACTGTTATCACATTTTATTGTCTAGTTTTTTTTTTATAAAAATAATATTACTTAAGCTTCCTTTCCTTTTCCTCTCCCGTTGCTGTTACTTTTTAGCATATTTCTGTTCTTTTGCTTCTAGATATTTTGATAAATAATTCATAACTCATCTTCCATTGAGTTGTCCGCTTCGAATGGTGTTTGGGCATTGGAAAACACATCCGGTTCTTACAGTTTAGAAGAAACCGACCGGTTTATTATGTAACTGGACAGTTTTTATTCATAATAATTAATGGTAAAAAACACAAACTGATCAGCTCGTGTCTAACCGGTCATTCCAGTCGGTTCGGTGCGATTTTTACATCCTTCTGAAAAACAACCACATTATTCCATATTCTGTTTACTTCTTTATGGTGTCGGAGCCCACTCTCATTTTCAGCCACTTACTCTCTTTCATTGTCAAAATCCTGACTACACTCTGTCTAATTTTAATAATATACAAAAACAAACTACAAACTTTAATTCATAAACAACCCATAAATAGATACTTTGCATTACCAAATTCATATATTCAGCAACAAAGCCACAAGTTCAATTTCAACTATGGAAGATTATGTTTCTCTAATTTTACCAATCCATCAAATCACAAACTTTCTTACAACAACTCTAGATTTAAATAACTACGCCTTGTTTAAAGAAATCAAGTCCAAGCCGTCATGATTGCATCAAACATCCATGGTTATGATAACGGGACACTCTTACCAGCTTCAGTTGAAGACTTAGCTCCACATCTTTTCGAGCTCAAGTGGCACTGATTCGATCAGATGGTATATTGTTTCCTCATCGCATCTCTCACTAGCTCCATTGCTTGCCTGACTCCTGAATGCCACTTTATGTAGTAGTCCTCATCTCAGTGTTCCTTTCTTTGTCAAAAACTCTACATTACCAAGAAAGGGGCAGCTATTTTATGTTAGCTCAAGATTTATGATTAACGATTTTGATAATAATTGTATAATACTTCAAAATTTAAATTGGATTCATTCCCTTGTATAATTAATGGTCTTATTCTCAAAAGGAAATAAAATTATAAGAAATACGTTTTCTTTCTTGCAAGAACCTTCATTATGAACTTATCTTATTAGAAATGGTTTATCCGAAAGAATCCTACTAATTATGAAGAGCGTTTATTAGTCTCGTGATTACTAGAAGATTTGTGGCAAATATGACATCAAAGTTATTCAGATTTAAATCCATCCAATTGACTAAAGATGTAAGTGAAGTAATGACTAGTTGAAGAAATTAACTATTTAAAGAAGAGTCAATGCAATTGTGAACAACAACTGAACAATGTAGAAGCTTGCGAAGCTATATTGTCAAAACTCATCAAAAGCATATACATTCTTGAAAGTCATATCTTTGTAAAAATTCTCTTGTGCGTTAGACAGTGAAATTTTATTGAGAGAGATTACTAAAACTCATATTGAGCAAACCTCATTTTTATTTGTAAGCTTGTAGAGGTTAGTGAAATACTAATAGTATGGAAGGTTGAAGAACCTTGAAAAATATTAACTTGTGAGTTTGGAGAAGCTCGTCAAATTACTACTTGATTTTATAGTGAAATACTCAAGTCAGATGCTTGGGGACTGGATGTAGGCGGGTTGTAAGTCGAACCAGTACAAATCGACTGCGTCCTTATTCTCCCTCTCTTCTTATCTTTTATATTTTCACATTATATTGTGTGTGGTCATTTTAGTAAAAGACTCCTTCACTTTTATAATAGATCCCTTATGTTTTCAACTTGTTGACGGTTCCTTTTAGTTTTAACAGGCGCCTTCTGTTTTTTAATTTTTTAATAGGATTTATCATTCAGTAGGCTCCTTTCATTTAAGCAAGGTCCTGTCCCACAAAAGGCTTCTATTGCCTAAAAGGCTCCTGTTGTTTTAAAAGCTTTATTGTCTGACAAGCTTCTACAGTTTTTTATTTGTTAACTAGGATCTGCTTTTTATACGAATTGAAAGTAAGTTGCGAAATTTTTTTTTTGTCACACACAATTCACCCCTCTTTTGTGTGTTTGCTTTATCATTTAGTATCAGAGCGAGGTTTTACATTTTGTGTTTTACAGCATGTGATAGATCATGGTAAACTCCTTGAGAAGTTTTGAAGGACAATCCATCTCAAAGCCTCCTTACTTCAATGGAAACAATTACTCATACTGGAAAGCGAGAATGAACATATATCTCCAATCTATAGATATCGAAGTATGGCAAACAATTACAGTTGGAGCTACAATTCCCACTTCCGATAACGTAGAAGTATGGATTAATGCTGACAGGAGAAATGAAAAATTAAACGCTAAGGAAAAATATCACCTAATATGTGCGTTGTCTCCAAAAGAATATGAAAAGATATCCTACTGCTCTATAGCAAAAGAAATGTGGGACAAACTTCAAGTTACCTTTAAAGGGACGAATGAGGTAAAGAAATATAGAATAAGTCTCTTAATACATCAATACGAAACAATTGGCATGAAACAGGGGAAGACCATAGACGAATTCTTCAGATGCTTCGACAACATCATCACGACCTTAAAGAACTTGGGAGAAATATATCTCAATGATGAGCTCATAACGAAAAGGAATGACACTAAAAGCAACTAATGAATCAAACGATGATGAAAGTGACACTGAGTTGCAAATAAATGAAGATGATGAATTCAACTTTATGGTCAAAAAATATGTACGCTTCTATAAAAAGAAGTTGATGAAGAAAAGAGAAGGAAACAAAAAAGCTGGAAACAATAGGTTCCTATCAAAAGGCAGCTATGACAATAACAATACACAAAACAATCAAATCATATGCTATCACTATAAGAAGCCTGCACACACAAGACCAGAATGTCCTCTTCTTCAAAAGGACACGTCCGAGAATAGAAAATCTAAAAAGCAAGTGATGACTACAGCTTGGTCAGATGAGGATTCTAAAAACTTTGAAGAAGAAGAGCTAGAAGAAGTTAGAAACATTTGCTTTATGGCTGAATCAGGAGACGAGGAGGTATATTATTCTGACTCTGATATTGGAGTTGATGAAATGAAAAATGCATATCATGAATTGTATGATCAGTATAAAAGGTTAATAGCGAAGTATTTCAAAAAAGTTGAGAAGTCCAAGAATAATGATGCATCTCTGAAGAGTAAGATTAAATCATTAGAATTTGCGAATGAAAATTTGGCTACTAGGAATATGTCTCTTAAGGTTGACTATAAGCAAAAGGTTTTTGAAAAGGAAGTTTTGGAAGAAAAAGTAGCTAAGTTGGAAAATATGCGGCTCAAAATTGATTCTGATATGGTAAGAGAGAAGAAAAAGTCGTCGCCTTAGAACTTGAAAAGGAGAAAATTGTTAGAAAGATTTTATCTCTAGAAAAAGATCTAGAAAATTTCATTGATGGAAAAAAGAATCTTGATGCATTGCTTAGTAGTGGTAAATGCATTTTTTGTAAGGCTGGAATAGGATATAATGAAAATAACAATATCAAGCTATATAAAAACTTCTTTGTTAAATCCAGCAACAGCTATAGCCAAGATAGCAAGAACCTACTAAGTGGCAAAATCATAATAACTATCATTCATCTTTTTTATGTGATTACTATGATAAACATGGTCACCTTAGTCATTCTTGCAATTTTTGTATAAGAAATTATCTCAGATATATGTTTGGAGACTGAAACATCAAACTACTAACCCGAAAGAACCTAGAAAATTTTGGGTACCTAAAATGAGATAATGTTTTCTGCATATATGTTCAAAACAAAGACAAAGGAGAATCAATGGATAGTTGATAATGGTTGTTTGAGACACATGACAGGTGAAATATGACATCTTAACTACATTAAAAGAAAAAGAAGGAGAAATCAGAATATATATTGTGCTCAACTAGAAGACATGTCCTGATAAAGTGTTAAATGATTTGTCTCTTTAGAAAAGGATTCGTTTATCTAGCACAAAAGATTTACACATGACAGCATGAGCATTGTATCAAAATTGTCTAAAAATGAGTTAGTAAGAGGACTACGAACCTTAAAGTTTAAAAGCAATTAGGTTTGCGAGGCTTGTTTAAAAGGTAAACAAGTTAGAAGCAGCTTTCCTCCTAAAAATATTATGTCTACTATCCAACTACTTGAACTTATGCATATGGATTTATTCGGTCTCACTAGGACTCAAAGTTTTAGTGGTAAACATTACAGTTTTGTTCTAGGATATGATTACTCCAAATTTATATGGTTTTATTTCTTATCAAATAAGGATGATGCTTTTAAAGTGTTTGAGAAGTTATACAAGAAAAATTCAGATAGAATAAAGGTGCTGCATTACTTCAATTCAAAGCGATCATGGAAGAAAATTTGATAACAGGAAGTTTGAAGAATTATATGACAACAATGGTATAATTTACAACTTCTCTTGTCCAAGGACGCTGATCGGCTCTCGTTTGATCTTAAGATTAATCCCTTGGAAACCGAATCAAAAATTTAATTCCAAGGATTGTAATATAGGATACAACCTCAGGTCGTCTCACTTAATCGGAACCTAGCTAAAAAGGTCTAAGCTAGCCTAATTGTTGAAATGCAAACTAGTTGATAAAAGGGGGATTTGGATCATTGGTCAAAATTAAGAAAATTGAATTAAATGAAAGTAAGATGTATAAGAAGATATTTTTGGATTTTTGGGAAATGAAAAGTGAAAACTCAAACAATAATCAAATATGATAAAATCCTCTTGAAAATAAACTTTGGCTGTCATGGTTCAAAATAAATCTTTCGTGAGTGAAATTCACTAAGTTTTCGAATGTTAAATCTTAAAGAACTCTTTAAGTCCAAGGTTTTAATCAATGAACTCCATTTATTAAAACCTTGTTAAATGCATCTTAGTGTGTGAAATGGACAAGTTAATGCAAGTGGTCAAATCGGATCAAGTATAATCTCAATATCAAACACAACTAGGCAGATAAAGGAGGATTAACACAATCACCAAAAAGACATATATGAAACTTCATTTATTAAGCATCAAAGTTCTACATATAAGCAAATCCATAATACAAGACATTGTTCAACACTTGATTAACTCTAATCAAGCTAATTTAACTACACGGCTGTAAACCCTAACTCAGAAATTTATAACTATGCAGTTAAACTTCATAATGTAAAATAACTCCCCTTTGAAGCCCGGTGAACTCAAGCCATCGCTACATCTTCAAAAGGAAACGGTGATTCAGCCGTGCATGACTTCGGAAATCCTTACAACCGTAAGAGCTCCAATGTCACCCATGGTAGGAGTAGCGACAGACGGTGAAGATGGCAATGAAGGTGGTCGGAGTTGATGGATGAGGGTCGATGGTGAGAGGAAAAAAATGATCGCGTGATGTCGACCGAGAGAGATATTATTTCTTCTGCTGCCCAAAATATGCGTCCCTTTGAAACCTAATTAGGCATCTTTTTAAACGTTGGGTCGTGGATCGAGTCAAAATAGTGAGAGAATTTTCCAATTTTAATCCGAGTGCTCGATTGTTCACCGCGGCGACGGGAGAGTTGCGTTGCGGCATACACTTTCTAGATCACTCGCCGCAGTGAAATAATTAATTTACGCCGCGACAAGCTTTTCTTCATGGTGCGCCGCGACGGACATCCTGGAGCTTACATCCTCATGTTGACTCCTTTTGACTCTTTTTTTTTCCTTGAGGCTCCTACAATCAAAAATAGCAATTTACAGTATCAATTGTCCTTAGAAAAATTTATAATGCAATTAATGTCAATTTGTAACAATTTTTACTATCAAATTGCATAAAATATAAGTACACACTCAAGGACTAATTTAAACACAAAATTAAGAATTAAGAGCCAGAAAGTATATTAAAAACTATGAAAGTGTCACCAATTTATATAATAAAATTGGACTCAATCAGACGCCTCAGCAAAAAGGATTTGTAGAGAGAGAACAAAACGTTGGTTGATATGGCCAGGATCATATTATGTGAAAGTAGACTACCTCATAGATGCTAGGCAGAAGCAGTATCTATGACATGTTATATACTTAACAAATGTCTTATAAGACCTATTATGAAAAAGACTCCTTATGAGCTCTGGAAAGGAAGAAAACGAAATGTTGCTTACTTTCGAGCATTTGGCTGCAAGTGTTTTGTCCATAAATAATGAAAAAGACAACCTTGGGAAGTTCAATGCGAGATCAGACGAAGCTATTTTCTTAGGCTACAGTACTACTAGTAAAGGATTTAGAGTATATAATAAAAGAACAAAGAAGATAGAAGAATTGATATATGTAGTATTTGATTAAGCACTATCTTCGACAACAACAACTGACTCAGATGATAAAGAGCATCCTTTGATTCCAAAAAATCCATCAAAAAATCAAACTACTCTTATAATACCTTCAGAATGAAAAAATCAAGAAGGTCCCTCTGAAGCTAGAACAGAGCAGGCTCCTTCATCTCAGCAGGAACCTATGCAACGAAAAACACCAAGAAAATGGAGAGGTCTTGATACACATCAATATAATCTTGGAGATCCCTCTGAAAGTATAAGAACAAGATCATCATTCAAGAATAACCTTGTACCTCTCATCTCACAATTAGAACCAAAGTCTGTTGAAGAAACTCTCACTGATGAGAATTGGGTCTCAGCTATGAAAGATGAACTAAGTCAGATTGACAAGAACAAAGTATGGAATCTGGTGCCTCGTCCACCAAACAAGTTAGGTATTGGAACTCGTTGGGTATTTCAAATCAAACTTGACAAAAATGATAAAGTGATAAGAAATAAAGCTAGACTTGTAGCTCAAGGTTACAATCAACATAAAGGTATTGATTTTGACGAAACTTATGCATCTGTTGTTAGATTGGAATCGATTAGAATTTAACTTTCCTTTGCATACTATAAAAACTTCAAGTTGTTCCAAATGGATGTTAAAAGCGCATTCTTAAATGGTTACATTAACGAAGAAGTATTTGTTAAGCAACCCTCAGGTTTTGAAGATGAAAACCATTTGGATTACATGATGAAGTTAACCAAAGCTTTGTATGGTTTAAAGCAGGCTCCTCGAGTATGGTATGAGAAGTTAAGTAACTTTCTGTTTGATAATAACTTTGAAAGAGGAAATATCGATAAAACCTTATTTATTAAGAGAAAGGAAAATGATTTACTCATAGTGCAAATATATGTTGATGACATAATATTTGGTGCTACTAATATATCCTTATGTGAAGAATTCTTAGCATTAATGCAGGGGGAGTTTGAAATGAGTATGATGAGAGAATTATTATTCTTTCTTGGATTACAAAGCAGACAAACAGAAAAGGGAATCTTCATCAGGCAAAACAAATACATAAGGGAACTCATCAAAAAATATCATTTGAGAATGTCAAATTGATGGGTACTCCAATGTACACTGGAACTAACTTGATTAAAACGAAGAAGGCAACACTACGAATGAGACAAAATATAGAGGAATGATTGTATCACTACTATATCTTACAAGCTCAAGGCCAAACATTATGCTTAGTGTGTGTCTTTGCTCATGCTTTCAATCAAATCCAAAAAGAAAGTCATCTTCAAGCAATCAAAAGAATCTTTCAATATCTCTACAAAACTATAGATTTTGGACTATGGTATCGAAAAACCAATTCATTTAACATTTGTTTAAAAGGACTATAAAATTGTTTGAAAATTTGAACCCAAACTATAAAACGATTCTATTACGCAGTTTGAACTACTCTTTAAATATTTTTGTCCAAATTTAGGGAAATTGGATTTGGACAGCAAATTCTTATAAATAAGGTTTCTTTGCTGCGGTAAACATTACACACATGGTCAATTTAACTCATATAGGATTAGAACTCAGAAAGCAATATACCAATAGATACGTGGTAAAATAAAACATATATGTTGTATATAGTATTGACCACAATTTTCAAGATTGTGAACTGATGGAATCAGTCATGAGTAAAACACTTCATAAGTTGTTCCATCCCTCAGGCCTTAGCTTGTAACTGTATATAATGAAATTTTAGGTGTCATTTAGTATAAACAAATAAGAAATTCCGATTTAAATCAAATGTAACATGAGTCACCATATATAGAAGAAATGAAAGCTAAAACAAAAATTTTCTTATGTTTGGGATTGATCAAATTGTAATGGATAGTAAATGGTACAGTGATCTTAATGTTTAAAAATACAATACTCAATTCATATGATATGTAAAACTGCAATTTTTAGTTTTCTTTAATATATTGTTACAAATTAACAATTAGCTAGTATCAAATTATTCCTTTATTTATGTAGGACAGCCAATATGATCAACGCAACTTAAGGCCAAACGGTATATGAAACCTTTAAAACTAGTTAAAAAGTAAGGTATAGATATTATATACATGGAATCAGTTACTTATGTTCTGTCTTGAGCAAGGTCAGTTATGCTGATTGATAACTTGCATTTTTTCACGATTAATTCTTTATGTTTCGTATTCTTTTAGTAGACTTTTGTGATGTTTTGTTTGTGTTTTCATGGTAATTTATATTTTTGCATGTTCCAGGTGACATGAGCAGTTAAACGCACAAAGAAGGGACGCAATACAAGCAATTTACGAAGGAAAGTAATCAATCAGCTAAAGCCAAATAAATCAGCACAATTAATTAGAGAAGACGCAACGTGGAGAACGCATGAAGCAACAGGCTAGAAGTAGACGGTAGGAAGCCAGCAGCACGTGGGATTTTCAATAAACGAAGGCAACAAAGCAACAAATGAATTAAATGGGCAGAGACACGACTAAAGGCTGGAGGAGTGAGTGGGCTGGTCTTGAATTGTCAAAGAGAGGGGCCCACGTCATAAATGAAGGCACAAAAACCTAGAAGAAAGAGGGGAACGACAACTTAGCCGGAGGAAAAAAAATCAACAAAGGGTGGACGGCGGCAGTAACGAGAAGGGAGGCTAGATAATTTATTTTAATTGGATGACAATCAACAACAGTGGATGTGGACGGCAACATAGAGCTTGAAGAGAGTATCGGAGATAACAAGTGGCAGTGAGTGGACGACGATCTGGAGGAAGGGCTTTTGGTGAGATTGAATTTCGACAGAGTGGAGATTGCAGCGGTAACTTGACATCGGAGAACAGAGGACGACAGCGGCAATTTTGGAGAGGATAACGTGATTTAGATTTCAGCGAAGGTTTAATTCCGATTTTAATTTGTCAATTTCAGTTATAATAGATAGAGATTAGTAGTGTGTGACTAAGTTTTTAATCTAGTCAGGGTACTTTACGTTTGATGCATGTAGTTCGTGAGATTCTTATGGTTTAATTGTTTTCGTTTATTTCTTACGTTTATTTAATCTCCGTGCTTGATCGATTTATTATTGTTGAGTTTGTTGATTAATATGGCCAGTTAATTAATTGACTTGATGATAAACTGCCGAATAGGTTAGTTAATCCGTGATTGCTGTCTATCAAAGTGGCGAATTAATTTCAATTAAGAAGTTAATGAGATTAAATAATTTAGTCTAAATAGATTGCGG
>JAOSBM010146955.1:0-13276 GCA_027568955.1 Erythroxylum tenue | reverse complement strand
TTTCATAACCATAACATTGTTTCAAAAATCAATATTCCTTCAAAACCATTTCCATAAACCAATAATGCAATTCATATGCATACATGTAGCACATTCTTAAAGCATTCAAGATGCAACAAATGAACATGTAAAAAGTAGTTAAAAATCCTTTATTTTTGTTCTTTCAAAAAAGCATTTATGGCTTATTGCTCAATTATAAAAGTGTAACCCACCTTGAAAATCCTTGATTGTTACTTGCTCAAATGTGTCCTTCCTCTTGTTCCTCTTGCCTCACTTGCCTCACTTGATTTCCTTAAACAATAACCAAAATTCCATTCAATTTGGTTCAAAAATCGGAAAGTTATAACCTAAACAATTTCGAACTATCTTTATGCATCAAACAAAGTTATATGCTCAACTTCCATCCAAACATTAAGATTCTTAACAACTGAATTTAGACTTTATTCCTTCATACAACTTGTATCCGTATGTCTCTAGTTTACATTAAATCAAAAATCACTCAATTTGGACATCTACATCAAAAGTTACGCCTAAAATACCAAACTACGTCTGTGCAGAAAACTGGAGCTCGCCGCAGCGAAACTCAGATGTTCGCCGCGGCGAAACTTCACAGAAACCTGTTCCGAGAATGGGTTTTGCTGCATTTTTCATCTCTTCACTTCCCCCTTTCATATATAACCCATCTTAACACTAAACCATCTCTTCTACTTCATTTCCAAGCTCATTTTAACCCAATATCAATAACAAATACATCAAAATCTATCTTTGATCATTAACCAACAATAAAACCTTTACATAAACCATTCCTCAACAACTTTCCACACATGTTAAGCTATATTTTCACTTCTAACTATCACTACTTATGGTTCATTCAACCAAACAAGATGGAATAAGGCTTATACTTACTTGATTTAGCTTTAAATTCTTCAAATTCTCCAAACCCTAGCTTTGCTCTTCTTTTTCTCCTATTCTCCTCCTTCATTCACGATTTTTGCTCCTCTACAACACAAAACTACATTAACTTCTTTTACATTTACCCTAAATGCATGAGCAAAGTCCATTATGCCCTTCCATGTAATGCCTTAGCCTTCTAACCTTAAGTGATCTTCCAATTTTGCCCTTATACATTCTTACTTCTTCAATTTCACTTACACCATACTATACTCTAACTTAATCTTAATTTCTCCATTTAATACTTTTAATTCCATCAATCTAGGCAATGATCCTCCAACAAAAATAATAAATCAATCAAAACCTCAAAAATTAATTGAAATCATGCTTGTTCAATAAGAAAAGAATTCGGGGGCTAACACATAAAACACTCCAAAATTAAACATTTGGAAGGAGAAATAACTCATGTATGTTCCATGGATAAAGATGTTAATAAGATACTCTCAAACTCTAAATGTTGTGATTGTAATAGCTATGTTGAATTATCATATGGTGAACTAGTTGAATGCCTTAAAGTTATGAGTATGAAAAAGAATAAGCTATATGAGTATGAAAAAGAATAAGCTATCTTCCAAACTCAAATAGGTGAAATTTTTTTAGATATATGTATGAGTGAAAATGAAAATATAAATAGTAAATTACATAAAATCAAAGTAGTTAATAGTGTGGACATGATTGAAAATCATAACCTAAATGCAATAAAAGTTAAGAATAAGACAATAAAGAATGAGACCAGTTCTCTCATAAAATCTTTATCTAAATTCACTAAGGAAGTGAAGAATTAGAAAGGATGCTAAGAGTTCAAAAAGAATTTCAATAATGGGCATAGGGTATGGTACACTTATAATAATACATCCACCACTAATACTATATTTGTTAAGAGAAGACACATGCACAATAAAATTCTTTTTCTTAAGATAATAAATGAGTATAATGCATCCTCGTTTAGACATTCATATGTTAGGCCAAAAAGAAATCATATGGATTCATGTATAGTTTCCAATTCAGGCCTAAATTTAATGATCAACAAAATAAGTCTCATTATATAATAGGCCAAATGATAGTCATAACTCTTTGACATAGGCTCATACTTGTAGGCATCAAAATAACTAGAAAAAGATGTCTCATACATTACAATGTTAGATATTACTAGTATATAACTCATATAACATTCAAAGGGTTGCATCTGCGAATAATAACTTTATACCTCACTTTTACAAAATAAATTCATGTAAGACATATAGCATGGTATGCCATTTTTGTTGCAACCTTGGAAATATTGATAAAATTTTCATTCTCAAACAAATATGGGTTGAAAAAAAATGATTAATAAGTATAGGAGTAAACCCTTGAAAATATGGGTTGAAAAAAAATGATTAATAAGTATGGACCTAAGTTCATTTGGGTACCTAAGCACATTTATTGTTGTACTTTATATTAATTTAAAAGGAATTTTCCTAGTTTACTCTTTGACTGGGTAAGAATATAGAACATTCAATAAGAAGACTCTTCTTAATAAAGAATCCATACATGATATTTTTTAATTAATCCAACCATCTTTTCTCTAAGAGAAGTCTTAAAGATGACAATACAAGTGTATCTAAGCATTTGAAAAAATTATGTTGGAATAACCCTACAAGGAAACCCGCTTATGCTTTCTGACTCAGGGAACAAGGTTCAACATCTTGGGCTTCGGGAACGGGGTCCAACAAATTAGCCCTTAAAAAGAATAAGAATGATCGCAAGAAAACTTATAAGAACAAATTACTAAACTAAGTTAGGGAGATAAGAAGCATAAGAAGCTTCCAACATATTAGAAATACAAGAAGAATCATCCCTTGAATCAAATCTTCAATAAGGGATAATTATTAGATCTCATTTTAGAAATATATCATATCTTGCTTTAATTTCTCAAATTGAACCAGGACTACAATATAAGTCCTCAGTGATGAAAGATGAAATTTTGCTTTGAGTAGAGACTCGAACTAATTTAAAAGCACTACGGACCTTAGTGCCAAGAACTAAAGATCACCAAATTATAGGAAGTATGTAGGTTTTTATAAACAAACTAGATAAATTTGGCACCATTATGAGAAATAGAGTATATTTAGGATAAAAAGCAAAAACAAAATTAGGATATAAATTTTGAGAAACTTTTGCAATGGTATCTAGATTAGAAGCTATTAGATTATTATTTACATTTGTATTTTATATAAATTTCAATTATTTCAAATAGATATTAAAAGTACATTTCTTAATGGTTTTGTTTAATACAAATTTTATGTTATCGACCACATAATTTTGAAAATCTTAATGCACAGTGTGTATATATATTGTCTAAAGAATTATATAACTTAAAATAAGCTCCTAGAGCTTTGTATGATATGTTAAGTCCATTATAGTTGAAAATAGTTTTATAAAAGGAAAAAGTTGATAAAACTCTATTCAATAAAAATATTAAATCACTTATTTTAAATGTATGTTGATAACATGGTCTTTGATGCTACTAATGAAAGCATGTGAGTTGACAAGTTTTATAATAAAAACTTTCAATACCGCAAGTATATGGGTTGTAATTTCTAGTACGAAAGGTTTTATTCCCACATTGACCAATTAGACACCTAACAACATGTATAAAACTTTGTCTAAGGTACTAAAGATTGATTTGAATTAAAATAAATAATTGAAATTAAAACAAATAATAAAATGAATAAGTAAATAATTGAATTTCCAATGAAATAAGGTTAACCAAAGTTGGAGACTTAGGAATTATTTTATCCTTGTTTCTTTTTCACTTTATCTTGTTGATCCAATTATGGCCGATCTTGTATATCTTGAGGTTTTGATTACCCTCTCTCAAGATCTAATCAAGTACTCCTAATTGAATTCAATAATAATAAAATTGTACTTTCGATTCACAAAGGTACTCCTAACTATTCAATTAGATTTGAAGCAATCCTAAGTATAATTAATTTCTCAATTAAGATCTCTATTTATTTTTTAATTAATCTAATAATTGTAGCTCTATTAAGTTAACAAATCTGATTGCACTCCTAAACATATGTAACTTGATTCACTCTCTGAATTTATTATCAAGTATAAGCATAAAAAGTATCACAAACATTCATAGATGTATTGAATTCAACAAGAATAAAGTTCAACAAAACAATTTAAAAATAATCCCTAATATGGATTTAGAAACCCATAATCATGTTAAACATAATAACAATCCAAATAAACATCCAAGACAATGAAAGAAACAAAGGGAAAAGAAAGAAAAACTACTTGGAGTCTTTATATGGAAATCTGGAATTCTCTGAAGCTCTCTTACTGTCTCCTCTTGATCTTCTTTTGATTTGGTGGTTGCTGCCTTTTTTGTGCTTTTCTTGTTCTTAAATACTTTTTTAGGCTTCTATTAAGTCAAGAAGACTTCACTTCTATTAATTTTGATGAAAATCAAATAGCAATAATCTTAGAAGTGTAAGAATTGTTTTGATAAGTTTGTTAAGTATGCAAAAAAATGTAAGTGACACAAAGTCAAATGGTCAATGCTAGAAGATACACATCAACGCTAGAAGCTACATGTCATCGCTAGAAGAAGTGTGACAACAAACGAAGCAATACCAGATGAAGTGTGACAACAGACGAAGCGATACCAGAAGAAGCGTAACAACAGACGAAGGGACACCAAAAGAAGTATAGCACCAGAAGATAGAAAAGGAAACTATTCTAGAACATCAGGCAGTTAGTTGGTTGGAGTTAGTTACAGGACTCAACTAATAACGGTTTCTAGAAAATTCAAGAAGCAGTTTCTCAAGAAGACAGTTGAAGACTTAGGCTATAAATATCAGTTTGAGTCATAAACTAAATAACAATTTTTTACAAGAGAGAAAATCTAATTGTACAATACTTAGAGAAACTCTATATTCAAGTGCAAAAGAAAGAGAGCGAATACATCTGTAACGTGAAGCTCAAACAATATCTTTTCGAGAGAAAGAAAGGCTAGAGCCTGGAGAGGCTAAGAAAGCAAATAAAGAATACTTTGTGAGAGAGACCTAAAGAGGCTCTATAAGTGTATAAAGAATACTTGTAAAGTTGAAGAGTATAATGGAATCTCAGACAAACTTTGAGGACTGAACGTAGCCTAAGGTTAAGGGTGAACTAATATAAAATCACGGCGTCTATTCTCTAAGCCTTATCTTTTAATTTTCTTGTTGTTAGAAAAGTAGAAAATAATTTTGCGATTGCATTACTCATCAACTTAAGTAAATTGTTTTTGTGATCATTTGAATTTCCAAATAAATCAAAGAAATTTCTAAAGATTAATATCTGTGAAGATTTTACACAATTCAACCCCCCTTGTTGTGTATTCTATATACTTTACGTGATTTCTATATTAACAAATGATTTACTTCAGTTGGTATCAAAGCTTGGTTTCCAAGAAACACCTTTACAAAGTGAGGACAAAGATCCATGGCTGAATCACATGTTTTTATAGCTGAAGGTGCCTCGATCACAACACCTCCTGCATTTAAAGGTGAAGATTATCATTATTGGAAGGACATGATGCAGCTCTTCATAAAATCCACACATATTGATCCTTGGGATATTATTGAGAATGGTACATATACACCAACAGACAAAGAAGGGAATAGTATCTCTCGTGACCAATGGATGGTTGATCAGAAAGCTCGCTTTCAATTAAACTCAAAGGCCAAGTTCTTTTTAAGTTATTCCCTAAGAAGAAGTGAATATGATAAGGTTCATGGATGCGAATCTGCAAAGAAAATGTGGGACACATTAGCCATTTCACATGAAGGTACAAATCAGGTGAAAGAGTCCAAGATTAGCATTCTTATTCATCAGTATGAGTTGTTTAAGATTAAAGAGGATAAGTCTATTGATCAGATGTTTGGACAATTCCAAAAAATTGCTAACAGACTCAAAGCTCTGGGGAGAATCTACAATAATCAACATCATGTCAGAAAGATTCTCAGAAGTCTTCCAAAAAGATGGAGACCCAAAGTAATGGAAATATAAGAGGCCAAGGATTTAAGTAAGCTAAAGCTAGATGAATTGCTTGGTTCACTAAAAATACATGAAGTGGAGCTTGATGCAGAAGATAAACCTAGAAGAGATAAATCTATTGCATTAAAGGCTAGTCTGAAGAATCAAAAGAATCAAAAAAATAGAAGAACATCTTCAAAAGCATTAAAGATTAAAGAAATCAAGAATGATGGTGCAAGTGAATCTGATCAAGATTCAAGTGAAGTTGATGATGAACTATCCTTCATTTCAAGAAAGATTAGGAGCATGTGGAAAAAGAAATCAAAGGGAAATAAAGACTTTTCTTTTAAGAAGAATAGCAAACACGATCATGATCCAATAAACCAGGACATTACAAGTCTGAATGCCCATTGTTCAAAAGAAAACAGAAGAAAAGTAAAGAAAACAAAAAGAGCATGATGGCAACTTAGGAAGATCTGGATTCATCTGAATCTGAATCCAACTCAGAAACATCAGAACAAGCAAATATATGCTTGGTAGCTAAGACGAAATGTGATGATGAGGCAATTTCTAACGTTAATGATCTTCAGGATGCTTATTTATAATTTTTAGAATATCTATATTAAAACAATATAGGATATTGAAAAAGAAATTTGCTGAAAGTTTGAAGAACACTGAACTTTTAGAAAAAGAAAACGTCTGCCTTAAGAAACAAGTACACGATATGAAAAAGAAAATAACTATAGATAGATCTGAGGAAATTAATGAACTGAAACAACGGTTTAATAGTCTCTCAGCAGATTTATCAACATTTACTGAAAGTACAAAAAAGATGAATGATATGATTGGGAAGTATAGACATCCAAATGATAAGATTGGTTTAGATTTTAATAATAGTAATGTTCGTCATAATAAGAGTTTTGTTCCTAACAAAAATAAAAAGAAACAATATTCTTATTACTCGATGAATAATTGTAAGGCTAACCCTAAAAGAACCAAGAAAATATGGGTACCTAAGAAAGATATAATGTATATTGCAGATCTCCTTTCTTGGAAAAAGCAACCAGCACCAATGGTATTTGGGCAGTGGATGCTCGCGACATATGACGGGAAGAAGGTCTATGTTCCTGGACCTCCAACATAAGCAAGGAGGTTCAGTAACTTTTGGAGACAACCAGTAGGGAAAATAGTTGGAATCGATAAAATTGGTAAAGATTCTTTTACGTCTATTGATAATGTTCTACTAGTTGAAGGCTTAAAGCATAATCTAATTAGTGTAAGTCAATTATGTGATTCTAGTTTTGAAGTATCCTTTAATCAAAATTCTTGTGTAGTCAAAAACAAGGACGGTTCCATATTCCTTTCTTCCAAGAGATGAAATAATCTCTATAAAATTAACTTAGACAATTTGAAAAGTCAAAATATTTCATGTATTTTATCAACAGATGAGGAAAAACTGATTTGGTATAAAAGGCTAGGTCATGTTATTTTTAAACATATTTCCAAGTTGGTTAGATATGATTTGGTAAGAGGATTACCAAAGATAAGTTTTAAAAAAGATTTTTTTGCGTGAAAGTTGTCAAAAAGGAAAACAAGTTAAAACATCTTTTTCCCCTTAAAATGTTATAACTTCGTCTAGACCTATAGAGCTGTTACATATAGATTTGTTTGGTCTAACCAAAGCACTAAGTCTTGGCGGAAAGAAGTATGGTGTCGTAATTGTTGATGACTTCACTAGAATTTATTGGATATTGTTTCTATCACATAAAGATGAATCTCTTAAAGTGCTTTAAGGTCTTATCCAAAAAGTGACAAAATGAAAAAGGAATTTCTATTACTGGAATTAGGAGTGATCATGGTGGAGAATTTGAAAATGAAACATTCATAATGTTTTGTGAAGAGAATGGAATTTTCCATAATTTCTCTGCTCCTAGAACTCCTCAACAAAATGGAGTTGTAGAAAGAAAGAACAGGACGATTTAGGAAATGGCATGGACTATGCCATGTGAAATGAATTTTCCAAAGTACTTCTAGGTAGAAGCTGTAAATGAAGCTTGTTATATTCAAAATAGAATATTTTTGCGACCTATCTTAAATAAAACTCTATATGAGTTATGGAAAGGAAAAAATCCAAATATTTCTTACTTTCATCCTTTTGGTTGCAAATGTACTATATTGAATACAAAAGAAAAATTGGATAAATTTGATTCTAAGATCAAATCAGGAATTTTTCTAAGATATTCGATTACTTCTAAAGCTTATAGAGTTTATAATCTTATTTTGAAATCTACTGAAGAATCCATGCATGTTAAATTTGATGAAGATTCTCATCTAGATAGAAGAGATGATTCTGATGATGAAATTCTATCTTCTCCTTTAGTCAATAATCTAGACATGTCACCACTAGATGATCCACCTGATAAGGTAAAAGATATTTCTGAAAACCTTAGTCTTAGAAAAGACTGGAAGTATCAATCTTCTCACTCAGAAAACCTGATTATAGGAGAAACATCAGAAGGTGTGAGAACTAGGCCTAAATTTAGAAGAGAGGCAAATGTAGCTTTTGTTTCTAAATTAGAACCTAAGAAAATTGATGAAGCCCTTCAAGAAGAAGCTTGGATTTTAGCCATGCAAGAGGAGTTAAATAAATTTACAAGGAACAAAGTTTGTTCATTAGTTCCTAGACCATCCAATAAGTCTATAATAGGAACTAAATGGGTATTCAAAAATAAACTAGATGAATCAGGAAGAGTAAACCGTAACAAAGCTAGATTAGTAGCTCAAGGTTATAATCAACAAGAACGAATAGACTATAATGAAACCTATGCTCCTATATCTAGACTAAAAGCTATTAGGATTTTGCTTGCATATGCTTTTTGTCATGATATAAAACTGTTTCAAATGGATGTGAAAAGTGCCCTTTTGAATGATTTTATAGAATTTAGAAGCTTATATAAAGTAGCCCCCTGGTTTTGAAGATTCTGATAAACCAGACTATATCTATAGACTTCATAAAGTTTTGTATGGATTAAAACAAGAACCTCGTGCTTGGTATGTTCGTCTGATTTCGTTTTTGATTAAAAATGGTTTTACTAGAGATCAAGTAGATAAGACCCTGTTTAGAAAATGTGTTTAAAATGATTTTATAGTTATACAAATATATGTAGATGATATTATTTTTGGTGTAACTTCTAAGAAGTTATGTTCGAGTTTTGAAAATCTTATGAAAAGTAAATTTGAAATGAGTATGATAAGTGAATTGAAATTCTTTCTTGGTTTACAAATTAAACAAACCGAAGAAAAGTTTTTTATTCATCAACAAAAATATGTCAAAGAACTTTTAGTCAAATATAAAATGGAGAAGGTCAAACCGATGTCAACTCTTATGCATCCTTCAATCCACTTATCTAAGGATGAACCTGGTAAGAAGGTTGATCAAACTCTTTTCAGAGGTATTATTATTTCTTTACTTTACTTAACTGCAAGCAGATCAAATATATTGTTTAGTGTTTATTTGTGTGCAAGATTTCAAGCAGATCCTAGAGAATCTCATTATATTGCTGTCAAAATAGTATTGAGATACTTGGCAGGTTCTATTAACCTTTGCTTAATGTATGAGAAAGGTAAAGATTTCAGGTTAATTGGCTACTATGAAGCTGATTATACTGGAGATAGGATTAATAGGAAGAGTACAAGTACAGGTTGTCACTTTCTTAGTCATAATCTAATTTCTTGTTCAAGCAAGAGGCAAAGTTCAATTGCTCTATCTACTGCAGAAGCTAAATACATGTCAGTTGCAAGCTGTTGCTCACAGACGTTATGGATTAAGTACCAGTTAGAGGATTATTCTAAACAAGAAGATCATATTCCAATCTTCTATGACAACACAAGTGCTATCAATCTATCGAAGAATCCAATACAACACTCGAGGGCAAAGCATATTGAAGTTAGACATCATTTTATATGAGACTATGTATAGAGAGGAATCATCAATCTACAATTTGTGGAGACGAATCAAAAGTGGGTGGATATCTTTAGTAAACCTTTGAGTGAAGATAGATTCAAGGAAATCAGACGAAACTTGAATATGGTAATGCTGAATGACCATTCTTCTGACACGTCATGACCCAGACGATTCATACTGGAAGAAGATAAAAAGTCGCAAGTTTTCAAGTAAATAGTAATGGTAAGTTATGAATGGTAACTTTTCAAGAGTACTTATAATAAAGAAATCTTCTCAAGATTCTGAAATACATTATACTCTAGAATTTTCTTGAAAAACTTTGAAACCGACTTGTTTAGTGCTCTCAACAAAGACTATTCAATACTCTGTTTTAAACGTTAAGTTCTTCTCATTTGATATTTTCTTTACATACTAACCTCACTACGATGAGTGAAATACATTTATTCATTTAGTGTTTATTTGTTACAGATGCGATCCTAAATAATCTATCCCGATTTGTTGAGTAAAGACTTTAAAGGAAATCACAAAATTAAATTAAAAAATAAACATAATTAACTGGAAGCAAAGACTAATAGATTAATCGAAATGGAAAACTCTTGGGCATTAATTTCACTAATTTAATCTCTTATACATGATTAAAGGAAATGATTTGATAATTGTCTTACTAAAATTAATAGTTCGGTTCTAAATCAACTCAAATAATGAATTAATCTAACTTTCATATTCAACAAGTTATTATTTGAATTAATTATGGAAACCCGACTACTAATTACCACTTAATATATTTCTATTTCTTAACCTAAGAGTCCATAGTTTCTCATTCCATATTAAACTTCTCCTCTCCATCCTCATTTAATACTAAAAATGATGCAAAGTTTTGTGATTGAACCCAAGTTTTCTATATTATGTTGTGACAATTTCATGGTTTTTGTTATACTTTTTGGCTCTTATTGTCAAATATTGTGCTTAATTTAACTTATGAGTGCTTGTTTTGAATTAAAGTAGTTTGAAGGTAAAATTGTCACAAATAACTAGTAATTGCACTAAATTGATTTTTAGAACAATTGATACTACAAACTACTATTTTTCATTGTAGGACATTTAAGAAGTAGAGCCCAACAGTGAAGACCAAGAACACAAGTCAACGAGGCAATAAGCAAAGTTTGCCGCGGCGAGGATGATGTTTCACTGTGGTGAAATCAGAAAATATTTGAAGAAACCTTTCGGGAAAAGTTCGTCACGGAGAAGATCTGACGTCACCACGGCGAAATCACAAAAAACTCAAGCAAAAACCTTTTGGGAGAAGTTCGTCGCAGTGAACTCATCCTTTCGTCGCGGCAAACCTTCAAAGAACCAAACCATTTTCGGAAGTTTTACCAACTGTACACACCCAACCCGACAACCCATTTTGGAGAAAACCTATTTTGGGATAAGTTACAAAACACAGAAGGGAGAGCCGACACATTATCATCAAAAAAACCTATCGCACCATCGTTTTCTCTCACATCTCTCGTCTCTCTTTCATTTTTCCTACATTTTCATCATCGACTTCCACCATGGGTAGATTGGATTCTTTCCCAGTTGTGAGGCTTCCGGTTGTAATGCATGGCTAGGCGTTTTCCTTCCTCTTGAAGATGTAGCAATGGCTGGAGTTCCATGGGCTTCAAAGGGGAGTAGTTTAATCCATGGTTTAGCTATGATTTATGAATTCCTAGGTATAGGATTCGTAATTTGTAGTAAAGCTACTTGATTATAGTTTAATCAAATGTTGGATATTCAATGTGTGGTTTGGATTTTTTTATGTAAAACTTTGAGCTTAAATATATGAAGTCTCATATATGTCTATTTGTGATCTTATTGATTCTCTTTTATCTTGCATAGTTTTGTTTGATATTGAGTTGATTCTAGATTCCAAAGTGACTTGTTGCATGGACTTATCCACTACACACACTAAGAGCATTTAACAAGGTTTTAAGAAATGGAGTCCCATTGATTAAAATCTTAGACTTAAAGAGTTCTTTAAGGTTTACCTATTTGAAACTTAGTGATTTCCACTTCCATCAAATTAGTTTCGAACTATGATGGCCAAAGCTCATTTTTAAGAGGATTCTATCACTTGTTTACTCACTTGTTTTAATCTTTATGTTTTTTATTCCCCAAATCCAAAAATACACTTTACATACTTTTTACAATTCTTTTTCGTTCAATTAATGTTTTCAAAGATCAAACCTCCCTTTTTCCCAATTAGTTTGCATAACATGACATATAGGTTAACTTAGGTCCATTCATTTATATTCCCATTAAGTGAAACGGACCGAGGTTGCATCCTATATTGCAATCCTTGGATTATTTTTTATTTGATCTTCAAGGGTAAGAACAAAGGTCCAAATCAAATGGTGTTGTTGCCAGGGAACCAAGAAATTGGTTCTCTAGGTTAACTTTTGTCATTTTACTGCTAAGTGAGGTTAGGAGCCTTTTCTTTTAGTTTTCATTCTAGTTAGTTTAGCTTCATACTTGTCAATATTATAGGATTTCATTCTTGCATAGCATCAAAAATTTTGAAAATACAAACAAAGAATAGAGTGAGGGGTTCAGACTAAAAGAAGACAGGTTGTTAGCTTTTAGAGGCAGAGTCTGTGTGTCAAATGACCAGGGAATCAGGCAAGCTATCTTGGAGGAAGCTCACAATTTGTCTTATGCTATGCATCCTGGTAGTACCAAGATGTATCAAACTCTTAGAGAGAGTTATTGGTGGTTAAGGATGAAGAGAGAGATAGCAGAATTTGTGGTCAGATGCCTTCCTTGTCGACAAATTAAGGCAGAGCATCAGAAACTCGCAGGTATGTTACAGTCTTTGCCTATTCCGGAATAGAAGTGGGAGCTTGTGACAATGGATTTTGTAGTTGGATTACCTCGTACATCAAGGGTCACGATGCTATTTGGGTTATAGTGAACAGATTGATGAAGTCTGCACATTTTCTGCCTGTCCACACAATTACTTATTGGAGAGATTGGAAAAGCTGTATAATGATTAGATTGTGAAGTTGCACATGATTTTGACCAAAATTTGAGTAATCTTTAGGGACTAAACTGAAGTTTAATACTACCATCCACCCCTAGACCAATGGTCAGTCCGAGAGGACCATTGTAACTTCCCGTTACCCATCTGAGGGGTAAAATTGTCAATATTGATAATTTAATGAGAAATTGGAAAAATGCATTTCATGCGTTATTAATTGTGACATGCACATCTTTGCACATTTATATGACTGTACATGCATCATGACATTTTTCGGGTACAATTGAGTTGTTAAATATGATTAAATTGTGTTTTGACAATTCTGGTATTATTTA
>JAOSBM010146897.1:0-13282 GCA_027568955.1 Erythroxylum tenue | reverse complement strand
CCTTTCCTCTTTTTACTGACAGCACTCTTGATATTCTCAATGTTCTCTACCCTTAGTGCTGCTTCCACCAGCTGCTGAAAATCACAGAAATTTTGTACCACCACTTTTTCCCTGATGGCTTGGTGCAGCCCTAATTCGAACCGACAACACTTGATCGCTTCACTAAGCATCAATTCTACTACATACCGAGATAACTGCGTGAACCGGCGCTCATACTCTCTGACGGTCATCTCCCTCTAAGTGAGGCTCAAGAATTCCCGCTGCTTCTGCTGAATGTAAACCTCAGACAGATACTTCTTCTTGTAAACTGCAAGGAAGTCCTCCTATGCCAACACCTGTGGCTTCAACTGACTCCCTAGGACACTTTCCCACCAATGCAGAGCACCCCCTTGCAGTAGGCTCACAGCATACTCTACCTTCTCGTCACTCTGACAATCCATCTGATCCAGAATCTGCTCTGTCCTCCTCAGCCAAATCTCAGCTTCCTCGGGATCAGAATTCCTATAAAATTCAACCGCTCTATACTTTCTCAGCTTGTCAAATTGTTTCCCCTTTTTAACTAGGGCCGGAGCAAAAGATTGCGGCATCAGTCCCATAGCCTGGACAAATGCTTGAGTGAAAGCTTGGAACAATCTCGGATCCAAGGTAGGTGCTTGCTCCTACGGAACAGGCGACTCCTGAGTCTGAGATTGAATGGGCTCGCTACTTTGCCCAACAGAAGCCTCAGCATCCCCTGGGGCTCTCGACTCATCCGTGCCCTCCTCTCTTGGTGGAGGGTCAGGTGCGACCGAACCTTGCATGATTCCTCGTGTCCCTCTACGAGGCAGCATCTCTTAGTCCTTCAATAGAGACACTAACAATTAGCTCACATTCTACATGTATGCATGATATGCATGTCATTTAACGCAAATAGTCAAATCACAATGTAATCAATTAATCACATAAAACACTAATGCAAAACACAACATAGCCTATGCCTAGGACTCTTAAAGCCTAAGCTCTGATACCAAAAGATGTTGGGCCCCGTTCCTGAAACCCAACCTTGGTGTTGGACCCCATTCCCGGAACCCAACTATCCGAAACGGAACTGAAAAGCGTTAGCGGGTGACCACAATTAGGGTTATCCCAACGAACCCTAAAAGGGGTACTAAAACATCTTATAAAACCAATGCTTCGAGAATCGCTCAATTCTAAGGTCGGACGAAGGATTTACGGTCAAAAGAATCCAACCGGTCAAAGCCCCAATTCCAATTGAACATACATTGGCGTGAAATCCATAAATTTTTCTAAAATTGTCGGATTGCCTTTGTTTTTGATCCATTAGAAAGAATACATCAAAGTGTATAACTCTTATTAAGGCCACAAAACGAAATTCGGCTTTAAAAATAGTCAAAATCGCAAAATACTGAAGCTGGCCCGAGCATGTCTATTAAACGGACATGAACTGGCCAAAACCCCCAAATCCACCTAAGAAGGTCCGTTAAACAGACATGACTGGGCAAGGGGTCCAAAACAATCCGAGAAGGTCCATTAAACAGACACACACTGAATAAAGGGGGCCAATTTCTCCCGAGAAGATCCGTTAAACGGACATACATGTCTGTTTAATGGACATGGGCTGGACAGTAAATACACTTAAGAAGATAAGGCTACATGTAAATACACTTGCTTTCCAGGGCACTATATTTACATAACTCCAACAACTGATTGACAATTTTCCTCTTTGTCGGACAAAGCATCCTTGCTAGCAATTGCTATTGGCATAGCAAGAATTAAGCTTTATCCATTAAGTTGTGATTGCAAGTTTGAGAAATGTTTGAGTTCACAGTTGTGATGTTAATTATATTGTCAGGATCAGCAATAGATTTTCTACAAGATTGAGTAATTATTGACTTCTACATTGTGGGAGTAGAATTAATGATTTATGGGATTAGATTATAATTTAAAGGAATTGAACTACCATTCAAGGATGCAGATGGTTCGTCCTGTTGACCCAAATGATATCCATCTTACCGGAGTTCCCAGTGGCTACCTGTTTTAAAAATTCTTCCTATTGATTTCCAAATCTCTGTACATTTCAAAATAAGAGGCTTCCAAGCATATGTTATTTTAGCCTCATCCTTGACAAGCTATAGGTTGCCATTGAATTTCATTATGGAAACATCCTCAGGCAGGTCTATAATGCATCAACAGCTACACAAATCCTATAAAAGTTTTTTTAGTTTCAATAGCTTGATTAAGACATAACGGTCTTCCAATTGAGCTAGCAAGGTAACTTAAACCATCTATTGTCATTATTCAAGGGGAATATCATAGATATAAATCCAAAAGTGTATGTTAGTGAGCTTAATTTTTGCAAACTTCACTCCTGGTCTTAAACTAGAAATGGTTTATTATTAATATGCTAAGTTCCTTCTTTGATGACTTCTAAAATTGATTTAGGATAATTGAATTTGAAAAAGAATATGTCATCATCGTTCAAGATAATATGAAGGAGACCAAATTGCTTCAAGTTAGTCATCACCCAAATAACTAGAAAAAGGAACTCTTTTTTCAAAGAAAAAGCCAACAATGGTGTTTTTAATTTTTTGACTCCTGCTTGAAGAATGAAGATAGGTGGGGAGAAAAATATAACATTCCAAGTTGAGATTAGGAGGGCATAATGAAGGTTTGGATTTAAGATTGTAGTTTCCAGCAACCTAGCCACAAATGTGTTTGGTTAGAGGAATTGTAGCAATAGTAGCATATGATGCTCTGGAATAAAGGGAGGAGGAACCAGGAGCTAACAGGGTGGGGGAAGGATAGGGGAAATGGGATAATTTAGAAAGGGGGAGCAAGAGTGAACCAAGGGTAAGAAAGGTTTTTAAGTTGAAATCATAATGAATGCCTAATGATTAATTTAAGTGATTAGTGGATAAAATAGTTAGGGGGAGATGGAACGAAGTGAATCAAAATGTAGAGAAATTGAAGAAAGGAGGAGAGAAACCAAAGGTAAATAAGAGAGAGGCAAATTGGATGAAGAATAGAAGTAGTAGCAAGCTAAGACGAGGGAAGAAGGAAGAAGAAAGAGATATTGAAGGAAGCTACATTACATAGAAACAAGCCAATCTCCTTACAGGAAAAAAGATACAACTCACTAGAAACTTACAGTCTACTTACCAGAAGTAGGAACACTCACCAATAGTAGATCACAACACTTAAGGGAAGTCATATTAGGGTTAATATCCTACTTATAAGTAGTTTACGGCTAAAAAATTGATGAACTTTGCAATTGAATGAATAATGGAAAATATTGATTGGTATGATAGATTTGTTGAATTATTTCTTAAATTTGCCACCTATTTGAGTTAAAAGTGATGAAATTGATTTTCTCAAGAATAAGAAAATGCTTAAGTGTGGTGAAATTTCTTATATGCTAATTAACTTATGTTTTTAGCATGATTTTGAGAGCATTTTGCTTATTTTTATATTTTTCTATAGGATTTGGTGCTCAATTGTATTTTGTTTAAAATCCATGTTTTATCTCCCCAATAAAGAAGGAGTCAATTTGGATAAGTTTAAGCTAAGTTAGGGAAGTTTTGGCATGATTTTAGAGAAATATGGGTCCAATATAGACACTAACATGGAACCTTATTAAAACTTTTGTGTATGTCATGCAACATAGGTCAACAAGGACTTATATTGGCAGTGATTTTTATATGAAATATGATTTTTTATAGATGTTAAAAACATAGGACCATTATAAGTTTGTGTTAGACCGGTGATAGTTAAGACACTTTGAAATTTTTTAAGGAGAATAAAAAGGAAGTTGTTAAGAGGAGAAGCAAACACATCACTGGGATGACAAGTTAAAGTCTCTTGAGACAAGAATGAAACAATTTTATAAAGAAAACATAGTATTTCCATCAAGATTCATGTGAAGACATCATGATTTCAAGATGCATTAGACTAATTTTTTTATACTCTTTCTTAGTTGTTATTGGTTTCTTTTATCTTAGCAAAAGCTAAATTCGGATATATCTAGATGGGATGAACACAAAAATTATGTGTTTGTATTTATTCTTTAATTTAATGAATGACATGTTTTAATACAAATTATTTATGATTATTTATTATAATTGAATTAAGATAAGCTAACAAATCAAGTTCATATTCATATATAAGGATTAAGAAATCATATATATGTATTGCTTGTAGCATGAATAATAAAATTTGCATATCCTAGAGATAGGACCACATAAATCTTTTGGGTTAGATTCAAATATATTAACGGAACTCATAAAATAAGTTAATGTTTTCAATTAGAAAGTGATTTTGATTAATCAACTTAAGAGAGGGGGATGTATGTCTATAGAAAGAATATGGCCATAAACTTTGAAATTTCTATTAGCTTAAAAAATATAGTTAATTATTGAATCATGATAATTTAATCATAGAAAGATTCTATATTTGGGTTTTATTTATCAATTGGTTGTTTCAATCTTGTATGCTACCTTTTTGTATTTTATAATAGTTATTTTAGTTTATCTAGTTATTCCTTTTTAAACGAATCATTTTTTGGTTAGATTAGAAAATAGAAAGATGGTTATTAATAGTACTCATAGTCCTCATGGGTTCAACACTCATATTTAGCTAGACTATACTATAAGAATGATAGTTGCATTTTAGTATTGTTCATAAAGTACCACCATCACTTTAAATCTCTTAAAATTTCTTCTTCCTAATTATAGGCTCATTGGCTTCCAAATATGCCACATGCTCTATTAGAATTGGGTTATTACCTTCCCTTTTCTCCTTGCATGACATAAGTCTCCAATAAATCATGTATAATTATTTTCTATATAGTATAACAAAATTCATTATTAATCACACACATATATATAAACAAATATCATCTTTATCAATGAGATGTCTCATAGCTTCAGATATGTTAAAATCCTACTTCATCGTCCTCTACCTTAAGATTAATTTCCCATCATGCACATCTACAATAGCTAAGAAAGGTAGTCCTAACCTCTATATCATCCTTCCTATCAACAATCACAAAGTTAACAAGAAAGATAAATTTATCAGCCTTAACCAAAAAAAAAATCTTCTCTAATTCCCCTAGGAAACTTAAATTGACATATCAGCCAAATGAATGCTTATCCTAATTGTCTTAGTTTCACCCAATAAAAAGTTTTCAAATATTTCATATGGACTAAAGTTAATACTAGCTCCTAAATCCACTAATTCCCTTCTAATTAATGACTTACCAGTAATAAAAGGGATAGTAAAACTTTTTAGATTTTTTATTTTCTAGGATTGCTTGTTTTGTAAGATGGTAGAATATTCCTTACTTGAAGTAACCATTAAAAACTCTTCATATCTCTTCCTGTTAAAAGTAAATACTTAAAGAACTTGTCATATTTTGGCATTTATGAAAGAGTTTTAAAAAAGGAATATTAACATGTAATGGTTTGAAAAACTCTAAAACTTACTAATTGATCTTCCTTCATATATTTCTCAAGTTTGAAAGTGTTGGAATTTTTTATTTGTATTCTTTGACAATTTTCTTCTTTGGCTCCTCTTCCTTCTCTTTATCCTTCTCCTTATTCTTCTTTTCTTGCAAAGTAGCCTTTTCTTCTTTTCTTTCTTTTATTTTATTCAAATTTTAGCTCCCTTCCACTCCTCAAAAACACCACTTTCACTTGCTCCTTTAGGTTTGGCTTAGTGTTACTAGAAAAAGGACCTTATTTCCTTTTAAAGATAATCTTAAAAAGTTATTCAATATGATTTTCTAAGTTATCAATGGAGTCTTATTGATTCAAAGAAATTCCTAGTATTTTAGAAGCAATAATGAATTTTATCACAAGCTCCTCAAACTTGGCTACCTTTATTACTACTGTTGATGCTAAAATTTTAAGTGGAGGCCCTTATCCCTGTTGATGCTAAAATTTTAAGTGGAGGCCCTTATCCCTGTTGCCTTGATTATTTCATAAAAAATTAGCATGGTTTCTCTACCCCAGATTATAAGTATAACTATAAGGGTTATTATAAACTGATTCCTTATAAAATTAACTTTATTAATTGGCTTTTTCATATTGTAAAGTGCCTAACTTTTATAAAAATTTTGTCCACCATAACAAATAGACAACTCATCATTTGCTTCAGTTGACCTGCTAAACCTATGTTATTTATCTTTTAGTTAAAGCTTTCAACATCATCTCTAATGTTGTCATCACATCAACAGTATGAACACTACCTGATTTTGGCTTTAGCCTCAAATTCCTCAACTAATAGTTATTTATAGCTATATTCTCAATCAGCTCTTAAAATTCCTTAAGATTTTTAAAGATGATAGTCTCATCTAAAGATGTAAAAATCAACTACTTAGATGGATAATTTGATAAATTATCAATTCTTAGCATTTATATTCCCAAATTAAATCTATGGTATGATCACCCTCTCAATAAATACTTCCATATCTATCAAATATCATGCATGTCTCACTCTCTAATTGTTGAAAAGAAAAGTTGTCATTCCTAATCGTTTTACTTATATTAGAGGAAAATATCTAGCTAAAATATTTTCAAAAAGACCATTCTATGTGCCAATAGATCTAGGAGGCAAGGAACCATGATTTAGTTATATCCTTTTTTGTAAAAGCTTAATCAAATAGCATCCTTTGAAGCTTCATTAATCTTAAAAGTATCATAGATCTCCAAAATATTGATAATATATGTAGTTGAGTCCTCATCTAATAACCCATCAAATTGTACAAATTAGTAAATCATATTAGCCATATTGGAATTGATCTCAAAATTATTGGCCTACACTATTGTCTTATGAAATTTAGTAAACAAATATAAGATCAAAAAATAAATTTCTTAAATAAATAAAGGAAAAAAGAAAACAATGTTAGATTAAGAAAAATACAAGGCGTTCTTACTATCATACACTTTGATTACAGTGCCAAAAACTTAATGTTCACAATATAAATAATATTAAAGATCAACTAGGCAAGTGCTTCTATCACTTTTATAGTATACTCTATTGAGTACATGTATGATGAAGTAAATTACTTGTTAGTATAGACTTTACGTACAATATAAAAAATGCATAAGAAGGGGGGTTGAATTGTGTATCCTTTTTTTGTGAATACAAGCCCCTTTGATATTTCTTTGAAAACTAACTTTTTCAAAGCTATTAAGTGAATATCAAAATGTATATCTATGTGATTAAATCGCAAATAACTTCTACATACTTGTATAAGAACAATAGAAATTAAATTAGAGAGTTAGAAGATGGACACGGCGATTTTATCCTGGTTCACCCCAAACCTTGGGCTACGTCCAGTCCTCAGAATCCTTCTGAGATTTCACTATTCTTCACTAAATATTCAAGTATTCTTTCTCTATAGAGCCTCTTTAGGTCTCTTACACCAAGTATTATTTTCTCTCTCTTAGCCTCTTCAGACTTTCAGCTTTTCCTCTCTCTCACTAGAAAGATATTACGAGCTTTGTTACAGTAAAGATTGCTCTAGTGTTTTGCATAATGAATACAGAGTTTAGCTAACATTCAAAAACTTAAGTTCAACAACTTGTTCAGTCTTCGACTCTGACTTGTATTTATAGCCTTTGTCTCGAACTGCTTCTTGATAACTGCTTCTTGTTTCTTGTAGAAACCGTTATTCAGTTGAGTTCTGTAACTAACTCTAACTGACTAACCGTTTGACGTACTATCGTGTCTTCGTCTTCGTATCGTCTGTGTTTTTCTTCTTTTATCTTTTCTTCCTTCTATGTTTTTCTTCCTTCTATGTTTTCTTCCTTCTTTGTTTTCTTCCTTCTGTGATTTGTTGCACGCTTAACGCGCTTATCAAAACAGTTCATTCATTTCTAATATTATTATTATTTGATTGTCACCAAAATTATTAAACATGAAGTCATTTTGACTTAACAATCTCCCCCTTTTGATGATAACAAATAATCATAATTTTAGAAAGATAATTGCTCGAGTATTATTTATATACCGAATAAGAAGATATACAATTGTGAAAAATTGTAAGCAATACTATCTTCTTTTTCTTTCCTGTGGTCTCCCCATGTACTTTCTTCTTTCTTCTGCTCTTCTCCTATCTTTCTCTTGCTTCTTCTCTTCTCTTCTTCTCCTCCTATTTGTTATTAATCAAAAATCATGACCGAAGATGCTTCAAGATTTCAGAGAACATTCGTTGCATATCAGTGCGGAGTAACTTGAGGTCTTCTTCCATAGACACTCGTAAATGAGCTACTTCCTCATATAAATCACCCACTGAGTCACGCGGATCAACAACCTTGTCATGAATTTCTTCAACTTCCTCTACCAAGGCTTCATAACTCTTCTGCTGTATGTGACTAACTTCTTCCATAACAGTAGTAAAATCCTGTTGAGGTATTCTAGGTGGAAGGAAGTTTGTAGCAACAAATGGCTCTGAAGGTAAAACATCCAATTCAATGATTGTGAAAACAGGAGGTTTGAACAATAGGTTTCCTTCAGGGAGATCAAGATCATCAGGTCTAGGTAGCTTTGGAACTAGTTTTCTAAGAAGGTGTAGTACATCTTTAATTGAAGATATACAACTCAAGGGTCTAAAGTGCATGATCAGATGCACAAGAGTCTCTAAGTTGAAATTAATACCTCCAACTCTGATGGTTCTATACTGCCCTTCTGTTATTCTGCCATCTACCTAAGAAGTTTCATCTGTGGTGAAGCGGCCATACTGACTTGTTGATGCTTTTTAGATATGGTGTGAAACATAGATTCCTCTCGGTTGAGCTGCATAACATGCCTCATCTATGTTCATCACTTCTGCTTCTATCTGATCTTCTGTCAGATCACATGTATTTCCTTCTGGATACATTTCTTCTTCTCTTTATCTTCATTGCGCACAATGAAAGGTCTTGGTTGTATATCTAGCACAATGAAAGGTCTTTTTGTGATTAGGTAAATAGTATATCGCTCCTTAGTCATATGTGTTAGATATGGCTCTGACTTCTCCCCTAGTAGAACACCATATAAAATTTTCTCTCCATAATTCAACAGATGTATTGATTGACTATTTACCAATATTGGTTCGAATTGTACTTTAACCAACCTTCTCAAGGGTTCTCTTATAATGATTAAGCTTCTATTCCTGACAGGTTCACTTCTTCTATCATCTTCAGTTTCAAATCCTCTTTTCTCATAGGTTGAGAAGGATTAACCTGTGCTGAACTGTGATCAACTGACTTTTTCTTTTGTTGAACATCAGTTGGAGTACTATTTTTCTGACTGGTCTTCTGCTTCTTACTTTCTTCTACCAGCCTAGAAGGGGTTTTTTTTTTGTTGAGGTTGAGGTTTCATTCTTTCAAATACCAACTTCCTCTTAATTTCTATTTTTTTGGTCGATTTTACTGGCTCCTCTTGCAAAATTGAGACCAAAGATCTAGTTGCTTGTGGTGCTTTCTTTCCAGAATCTCCACCATGAGTCAAACCTTTCCCTTTCTTCTGTTCTTGTTGATGCAGGGTTAATAGTCTTGGTTGTTTGGATTTTTTAGAATGAAGTGTCTCCCCCTTTCTCTTCAAGGACACTTGTTTCTCAAACTGTTGCACCTGGATTTCTTCTTTGTGAGAAATCGTCTTAACTTTGATTGAATCATCTGACAGTTTCTTCTTTTCTTCTGTAGACATTCTTCCAGTGGATTGAGATTTTGTTTTCCTTATGGGAGTTACCTTTTCACTCAAACTACGTTTGACAGCACGCTCCCCCTCAGTCCTTGCTTTCGTCATAGAATCTGTATCCTCCTTTTCCTGATTCTTCAAGACCATTTTACTGACAGTTGTCGTGTTAATGACGATTTTAACGTTCATCTTCGTTTTGTTTCCTCTCTTAAGAAAAATTTCAAAATCTCTGAAGATTCTTGTCAGTAGCATACCGTACGATAGGACATTCAAGTCTCCCTTTGACTTCATCATGTAATTAGAATTAGGTGCGGAAGATCTATGGGCTGGTGGTTGAGTAGATGAAATAGGCATTGCTCATCTATTGTTGTCACCACATTCTTCGATCCTATTCTTGGTAGAACACAATGGAAGAGTAGCACATGTAGAACCCTAGCCTTCGGCACAAGAGTTAAGGCCTTCTTCTCTTTTGGGTCACTACATCCATAAAGTTGTCAATTGATCTGTGCCTTCTCTACATTGGCTTGAGTCATCCATCTAGTTTTATGAGCCACATTTGCACCAACACATGGACATTCACTGGCTTTCTCGATTGACTCTAGTGTTACAATGACCGACAATCTATCCACCACTGATACTAGAGTATCATCTACTACCTTTGCATTCTTTCAGAAATCATATACTTCATTCAGGTAAACTGTCTCACGGACTAGAAAGAAGTTCTTCCATCCAGCTACATCAATCTCTGGTTCGATGTCCATCTGGTTGTTCGTCAAGGAATCAAAATCAACGTGTCTTCCATAAGTCATTGATTTCTCCATTTTTATCTGTAATCAACCAAAAAAACTAAATGCACAAATGTATTTCTCAAGTGATGATGTTAGTATCTAAAGTTGAGAGTGTGAGAAAAGAGAGCTTGATATCAAAAACAGAGTAATGAAATGTTTTGTTAAGAGTACTTCAAAAGTAGATTTCAGAGTATTTCAAGAGTATTCTAGAGTAGATGATATTCTCAAGGCTTTGAGAAGATTTCCCTCCAAAATTTTCATGAAAGAAATTACTGCTTGTAACTTACTATTATTGTTACCTTGAAATCTTACGGATTTTTATCTTCTTAACTAAGAAGATCATCTAGGTTATGACATGTCAGAAGATTGATCACTTAACACTACCATATTCAGGTTTTGTCTGATTTCTTTAAATCTTTCTTCACTTAATGGCTTAGTGAAGATATCTGCCCATTGATAATTCATCTCAATAAACTGTAGACTGACAATCTTCCTCTGTATGTAGTCCCGTAGGAAATGATGTCTAACTTCGATATGCTTTACCATCTAGTGTTGTATTGGATTCTTCGATAGGTTGATAGCACTTGTGTTGTCACAGAAGATTGGGATTTGGTCTTCTTGTATTGAATAGTCTTCTAATTGGTACTTGATCCACAACGTCTTCGAGCAACAACTTACAGTTGGCATATATTCAGCTTCTGTAGTTGATAAAGCAATTGAGCTTTGCCTCTTACTTGACCAGGAAACTAGGTTGTGGCTAAGAAAGTGACATCCTCCACTCGTACTCTTTCTATCAATCCTGTCTCCAGCATAATCAGCATCACAATAGCCAATTAACCTGAAATCTTTACCTTTCTCATACATTAAGCAAAGATCTGTAGAACCTGATAGATATCTCTAAATTCTTTTGACAGCTATATAATGAGATTCTCTAGGATCTGCTTGAAATCTCACACACAAATAAACACTAAACAAAATATCAGGTCTGCTTGCTGTAAGGTAAAGTAAAGAACCAATGATTCCTCTAAAAAGGGTTCAATCAACCTTCTTACCAGCTTCATCCTTAGATAAAAGGTTTGAAGGGTGTATAGGAGTTGACATAGGTTTTACTTTTTTCATTCAATACTTAACTAACAGTTCTTTGATGTATTTCTGTTGATGAATAAAAATCTTTTCTTCGGATTGCTTAACTTGTAACCCAAGAAACAATTTTAATTCACCCATCATGCTCATCTCAAATTCATTCTCCATCAGATTCTCAAAACTGGTACATAACTTTTTAGACGTTACACCAAAGATAATATCACAACATATATTTGTACTATGATAAAATCATTTTTAATGCATTTTCTAAATAGCGTCTTATCTACATGTCCTCTACTAAAATCATTCTCAATTAGAAAAGAACTTAGATGATCATACTAAGCTCAAGGAGCTTGTTTCAATCCATACATAGCTTTATGAAGTCTATAGACATAGCCTGGTTTCTTAGAGTCTTCGAAACTAGGAGGTTGCTTTACATAAACCTCTTCATCTATAAAACCATTCAAAAAGGCACTTTTCACATCCATTTGAAATAGCTTTATATCATGAAAAATAGCATATGCAAGCAAGATCCTAATAGCTTCTAGTCTAGCTACAGGAGCATAAGTTTCATTGTAGTCTATTCCTTCCTGTTGATTATAGCCTTGAGCTACTAATCTAGCTTTGTTACGACTTACTCTACCTGACTCGTCTAGTTTATTCTTAAAAATCCATCCGGTTCCTATGATAGACTTTTTGGTGGGTCTGGAAACTAACGACCAAACTTTATTCCTAATAAATTGGTTCAGTTCCTCTTGCATGGCTAAATTCCAAGCTTCATCCTGAAGAGCTTCATCAATTTTTTTAGGCTCTATTTCAGAAATAAAGGCTACATTTTCTTCTCTTCTGAATTTCGACCTAGTTCTCACACCTTCTGAGGTTTCTCCTATAATCAGATCTTCTGGGTGAGAAGAATTGTATCTCCAATCTCTTTTCAGACCAATATTTTTAGGAATATATTCTACTTTATCTAAACGAGTATCTGATGGTGACACATCTTCATTCTCAACCAAGGGTACTGATAGAGTTTCATTCTCAGTATCATTCCTTTTATTCGGTTGAGAGCTATCATCAAATTTGACATGAATGGATTCCTCAACAGTCTTAGAAGTAAGATTATAAACCCTATAAGCTTTAGAAGATAATGAATATCCTAGAAAAATTCCTAAATAAGTCTTACAATCGAATTTATCCAAAATTTCTTTTGTATTCAATATAGTACAATTGCAACCAAATTGATGGAAGTAAAAGATATTCGGCTTCCTTCCTTTCCATAACTTATATGGAGTTTTCATTAACAAAGGTCGCATAAGTATTTTGTTTTGAATATAACAAGCTATATTCACAGCTTCTGTAACATCCCACCCTCTACTGGAAGGGTAAAATAGTAAATTTGGCATAGGATGAGATGGATCAGAATGACTTAGGACTGTTCATGCATAATAGGTTTGCTACACAGTAACATTTGTGCACATGCAACCATTGTACATGCATGCATGATATTCCCGGGTGCCTAATGCAATTTTTATTGTGATTAACGTGGTCATTGTGTTTGAAAAATTATTTTGAGTGGTCCACTGTGTGTTTTATATTTTAGGGGATTTTTAGGAATTTTTTCTGGAATTTTCCGGAGAAAATTTCCGGACCGAAAAAAAAATCGCCAAGTGACGAACCGGTTGTTTTTCCACTATTATTTGGTATTAAACTATGGCATATTTTGGTGGGACCCA
>JAOSBM010146822.1:0-11898 GCA_027568955.1 Erythroxylum tenue | reverse complement strand
AGTCTTTTTACGCGAAGGCACATATTTGTGACACGTGTCGATCTGGTTACTCAGCTATATCATGTTCTCAATTGGCTGCTAGCTCTATTCATAACCCGAAGGCCAATGGAATAGTTACTTATTTTAATAAAATAACAACTTTTTTTATTAATGCCTACCTTGTTGCTTTAGCTACTCGTTTTCATAAATTTAAAAAAAAACTAGCAAAGCTACTTAGGTTAAAAGACCTCAAATTATGAATGAATGTGACAATTTAGAGAGCTACACGTAAACACTAAATCCTAATTAAGCTACATATTTAATCAAAAAATCCCAATTCACTAATTCTGCTAGTTAATAATTCTCTACAACCTAATAGACCATGTTCAAAATTAAATCAATTTTAGTTCATCTAAGTCATTGATACATTCACACAATTCACAGAATGCAACCTAATAACTATAATATGAAAATTTCACATTCAAATAAACACGTATCCCTCCCCGCACTTGAACAACACATTTTCCTCAATGTGAGAAGGTGATAACACACACACATAAAGACAAAAGAAATATAAATTAAAGTAAAACAAAAATAACAATAAAAAATGAAAATAAAAATAAAATAAAGACTAAATTTAAAAAGAAAGAAAAGGTTTAGAACAAGATTTATGGTGATGGAGGTGGTGATGGGGTTGGAGGTAGCAGTTGAACGCCCTGAGCCTCGAAATAGCGATGAGTATGACGTATGTCTCTGCTCTGGCGTCGTTGGGTTTAGGCTATCTCCTTCATCCTTCTGGAGTTCTCCGCAAGTGTATCTGTAATTACCTTGGTGTTCGTAGAGATTATGTTTAGTACCTTCTTCCAGCCTGATTTTTATGCATCTTCTTCCTCTTCAGACTCCTTAATGGTTGAATCCCCTTTTTGTTGTTATTGGGCGCTTGAACTTACTTGACCAGTCCTCCTTTTGACATGTGTCTTGCAACTAATATCCCAAAGTTCTATATTATGGGACTTCAGATTTCAGCCCACCATAGATGATGGTGGTTTATGAACTTAACACGGTAGATTGTAAGTCTATTACAGTACTTAGCTATGGCCGAAACTAAGTAACTCAATCCTAAATTATTGCTCCTTTTCTTTCTAGCAGAATAATTGCATTAAAAATGTGGGTGGTTGTGCAAGCTGGGATGCTATGATCCATACACCACAACATAAATGGTTCCTTTGTCGAACACTTATTGGTTTCCACTTTGTCAAAAATGGTTTGGCACATGAATTTTTGCATCAACAAGTGTTCGTGACTCCTAATAATGTTGTTATGTGTGTTCTTAGCGTCGAAACGCTCTAATCTAGTTAGTTTTTTCCAATAGGGACTGACACAAAAATTGTCGTGTTGATCCACTACAGAAGACTCGGGGAAACCAAAAATTTCATACATGGTGTCATAATTAAGCCCATAGGGTTGTCCATGTAATCTAAACCACAGTTCCCTAGGTTTGTTGGCTTCATATTGATGAGAAGTAAAAATTTCTAAGGTCAATTCTTTGTAAATTGGGAATTGAATTTGAATGAACCGACCCTATTGAATTTTCTCAACTAAGCTCTCGACCTTGTCTCGCAATTCTAATCTATCAAAAATTTCAAAGTGCAAATATTTTGGAACCATAATTTGTTTACTACGAAGGGAATAGAAACGAGTACCTTCCTCATCCGAGATGTATCACCCCTCTCCCATTAGACATTTGTGCCCGTACGTCCTTCAGATATTCGTGCATATGCCCAGTGGAAGCAGTGCCCTAGAGCAGTCGCATTCACTTCCCATGGCATCGTCATTAAAACATAAATATCACAATATTTAAAAACCCAATTCCTCATTTTCATTTCATAAGATCGAATATACATTGTAGCATTACATACTCATCCATATATACAATATCAAAGAGCTATCAGAGTTTACAGCTCTATTACAAAATATGCTACATGCTACATGAATGAGGAACTATACAAAACTCTATCTAAATCCTTCAGTCTCAGCTGATCGAACTTTGATCCATTTCTTCTATCCAAAACCAGTACTAGATCTCTTCTAAGTTGTCTTAGATGCTAAGTCCGCTCTCTCACACCTGAAAAGTCAATGTTGCAAATTTGCAAAGTCAATCATCTATTCATCAAGCATACATTTACCAATCCTTTCCTAGCATTATACATCTACACAATTTTCCAATTCTCTTTCATTCATTCATACCTAATTCATTTATTCATAAGAACACTTTTGAATCATAAACAACTCATAACTTCCAAATTGAGATATATTCATATCAAGTCAATCCATTCTTCAATTCTAATGTCAATCAACTTCCTAAACTTATCAATCACTTAACCACTTACTTTAGCAGCCATATAGGTTCATTTCAAACCTAAATTAAGTCCAAAAACACCAAGGTAAGGTGGGAAGACAGCAGTGCAACGATCGTGCAACCACTTGACGATCACTCTCTGTCACGATCATGCTTGTACACGATCATATAACTACTTGGTGATCCTTTTTGAAAAAAAATGAGGTATTTAGGCAATACATTCTCAAATAAAATGTTCCTATATGTCTTAAGTTTCTTATGACATCAATTTCATGCCGTTTGGTTCAGTATTACGCAAGTTATACCTAAAATACTACATACTGTTCTCACACTGCGATAGCACACTATACACAACTTCAAGCCAAATTTTGAAACCCTTAAAGACAAAATTCAATTTTGATTCCTTCATGAAAAATATATTCATCTGTCTCTAGTTTAATATAAACTTAAAATTATCCCATTTGGATATGTACAGATCAAGATATGGCTACAATACAGATGCATGTTCAGTGGAAAACTAACATATTCCAACCACTTCATCATCATTTTCACCCTAATTCATCTCTTTTGCTTAGTCTATCATTTCTAGCTTATGTCCTCATTATTTCCTCTTCATTCCAACTTCCATTTCAGCTCAATTTCGATCACAAACAAATCATATTCTATGTTTGATCATAACACCAAAAATAGAACATCTACATATATATATACATTCATCACCAACTTTTTTGCACATGCTCAACTCTAATCTCACATTCATTTATCTATCAAATTTTTGTACACTTTTTCCTACAACATTTTTAATGATCTTTTTATTTCAAACTCATCTCTATAAAAACTTATGAAATATTGATCATCAAAAACACAAAAACAAGACATCAATGTGTTCATTTCTTTACCCACGTTCCAACATATATAAAACACTATTTTATGATCATTTAACCTGTAACTATGATCGTACATGTTTCATTCAACAAATCATGAAGAACAATATGATACTTTCTTGTATAACTTCAAGATCTTTAAACTATCACTTAACCCTAGATTTCCTTAAACCACACGATCATCATCATAGAAGGTGGAGTAGGTTAGATTCTTCTTCAAGAAGAAGACACATGATCTTGAAGAAACATATGAAAATGATGGCAAAGTTCACAATGGTGAGAGTTGAAGGTATCGTGGAAATGAAGAAGAAGAAATGTAGAAGATGATGATCAAAAATGAAGAGAGAAGAAGAAAGCATCAAATGAAAATGAAAGACAAAGGATAGTCTTTCAAATGAAAGGAAATATCGTGGATGGGTATGTGGCATGGAAAGTGACACTTGTCACTTGCCACATGTCACCACCTTATGGTTTCTAATGGGTCTTCTTTCTCAACTAGTCCATTTGTCTCCAATTTCTAGTTCAAATGTCTCCCAATTTTCTATGATATTCATCATTAAATCCTAATGTCATTGATCAACAATTTCTACTGCCATTTGATATTTAATTCTACCACCATTTATTAATTGTCTTGCCACTTGCCATTTTTCCTAGTCCAAAATTCCTTAAAATTTCCTAAATTTTACCAAAAATTTTAGATCAATAATTTTACTCACCAAATCAATTTTCAAGACAAAATATTCACTATTCACATCTTGATCACATTTATAAATCAATTAAGATCAACTATACCTAATAAATGTCAAATGAGTGCATGTACAGTCATTGTAATGTGTGCAATTATCAAATTCACGTATATGTATGCCAATATTTAGCATGAGCATCAAATGCATTTTCTAATTTCTCAATAACATCTCTCATATTCAGTATTCTAGGGTTCTGACCCTTAACATGGGGAAAATGGGATGTTACAACTCTCCCCTCCTTAAGAAATTTCGTCCTCAAAATTCTTACCTGATTGTTCGAATAGGTGGGGATATTGTCTCCTCATATGCTCCTCCGTTTCTCATAGAGCCTCCTTGCTTGCGTGATTTTTCCAAAGGACCTTCACCAATGGAATTTCTCGATTTCTTAATTGTCTCATCTGATATCCCACTATCTTGATCGGCTCTTCAATCTCTTGGGCTGGTAGCATATGCATCGAATCAGACTGATATCTCCTGAGCATACTCACATGGAACACATTATGTATCTGAGACATCTCAACCGGTAAGGCTAACTTATAAGCCAATGGTCCAACCCTCTCCAGAATCTTATAAGGACCAATATATCTAGGGCTCAGTTTGCACTTTTTACCGAACCTCAAAACTCTCCGTCAAGGCGAAACTCTCAGAAACACTCTATCTCCTATTTTGTATTCCATATCCCTTCGGTGTTGATCCACATAACTCTTTTATCTATCTTGAGCTGCTTTAATACGTCTATGGATTAGTTTCACTTTATCCACAGTATCTTGTATTAGTTCTGGGCCTTCAATCATTCTCAGACCCTCTTCATCCCAATACAGAGGCGAGCGTCATTTTCTGCCATACAATGCCTCATACGGTGCCATTCCTATACTACTGTGATAATGGTTGTTGTAAGCAAATTCAATCAAGGCTATATAATGATCTCTTGCTCCTTGAAACTCCAATACATATGTCGTGAGCATATCCTCAATAGTTTTAATTGTCCTCTCACTTTGTCTTTCTGTTTGAGGAAGAAATACAGTACTGAAGTTTAACTTTGTACCCATAAATGACTGTAAACTCTTCCAGAACCTCAAAGTAAATCTAGGATCCCTGTCTGATATAATGGACACTGGAACTTCATATAGTCTAACTACCTAATTCACATACCTCCGAGCTAACTAGTCTAGTGAGTTATTTTCTCTCACAGGTAAGAAATGGGTTGTCTTTGTCAATCAGTACGACCCATATAGCATCATATTACCTAGGATTCTTTGGCAATCCCATAACGAAATCCATAGTAATTCGCTCCCATTTCTATTCTAAAATAAGTAACGAATGTAGCTTCATAACCGGAGCCTGATGCTCAACCTTAATCTGCTAGCAAGTTAAACACTTAGCAACACACCCCGCTACTTGCTTCTTCATCCCTGGCCACCAAAAATGTTGCTTCAGCGTGTTATACATCTTGGTGGTATCAGGATGCATAGAATAAGCTGTTATATGAGCTTCCTCTAGAATTTCTTTCCTCAAATTATAAATGTCAGGCACAGACAACCTCTGCTTTAACCATAGTGTCTCATCTCTCAATTCAAATTCAAAATCTGGATTCATTTTTAACTTCTCAATAAGCTTCACAATTTCAAGATCTTTACTCTAAACTTTCGGATTCTGTCATGTAACGTCAGTCTCAGCTTCAGTGTAGCAATCAATGTCTCATTCTACTCTAGATTCAACTCGGCATTCAAGGCTCTTAATTGAACTAAGCTCGATAAACTCGATATCTGAATTTAAGCTACACTACAATTTGATTTTCTTCTCAAAGCATTGGCCACCACATTAGCTTTTCCCATATGATACTCAATCGTACAGTCATAATCGTTTAACAACTCTATCCATCTCCTCTGTCTCATATTCAATTCTTTTTGACTTAACAAATACATCAAGCTCTTATGATTAGTTTATATCTGGAATGTCTCTCTATATAGATAGTGTCTCCATATCTTTAGAGAAAAAACTACTGTAGCAAGCTCTAAATCATGTACCGGATAATTAATCTCGTGAGACCTTAATTGTCTCGATACATATGCTATTAATTTACCATACTGCATCAGTACACATCCCAATTCTTAATGCGAAGCATCACTATAAGTCACATAACCTCCAATTCCCAATGGAATAGTTAACACTAGTGTCGTAGTCAACCGATGATTCAGCTCCTCAAAACTCTTCTGACATTCATCATTTCATCTAAAAGTACATTTTTCCTCAAATGTTTAGTCAGAGGGGCTGAGATCAATGAGAACTCCTCTACAAACCCCTGGTAATATCCAACTAATTTGAGGAAATTTCAGATCTCAGATACATTCTTTGGAGCTTCCCACCTCATTACTGCTTCTATCTTCTTTGGATCCACTTGTATGTCTTGTCCAATTACTAAGTGACCCAGAAACACTACTTGATCCAACCAAAATTCATACTTACTGAATTTAGCATACAACTATTTCTCCCTCATGATCTGTAAAATTATTCTCAAGTGCTCAGCATACTCTTCTCTGCTCTTTGAATACACTAAAATGTCATCTATGAACACAATCACAAAACGATCCAGGTAGGGTTGAAGTATCTTATTCATCAATGTCATAAATGCAGCTGAGGCATTAGTCAACCCAAACGGCATTACTAAGAACTTGAAATACCTATACCTACTCCTGAAGGCACTTTTCGGTACATCAGCCTCTGCTATCTTCAACTGATAGTACCCAGATCTCAAGTCCAACTTAGTGAACACCCGAGCTCCCTGCAACTGATCAAGTAAATCATCAATTCTAGGCAACAGGTACTTGTTCTTCACTATTACCTGATTCAGTTGCCTATAATCGATGCACAGTCACAAATTTCCATCTTTCTTCTTCACAAATAAGACTGGAGCTCCTTATGGTGACACACTGGGTCTAATGAAACCCTTTTCCAACAACTCCTGTAACTAAGCCTTCAATTGTTTTAGTTCCATAGGTGCCATCCTATATGGAGGAATAAATATAGGAGCAACACCTAGAACTAAGTAGATCGTAAACTCCATTTCCCTATCTGAAGGTAAACCAGATAATTCTATGGGAAACACATCCAGAAATTCTCTAACAATAGGAATATCCTGCACATTCAACTTAGTTCGGGTATCGACTACGTGGGCCAGATAAGCCTCACATCCTCCTTGTAACAACCTCAAAGCACTCGTGAGTGAGATCAGTCTGGCTGGCACTGCTTAACTAATACCTCGGAATACTACTCTTGGTTGCTTAGGAGATTCTAATATTACCTCCTTAGTATAGCAGTTCATAATGGCTCTATGAGCAATGAACTTTGCGAACTCATTACTCATAATACTACTCTTGGTTGATGAGTTTTGCGAACTCAGTGAGCTACCCATCATCGATGGCTCACTCATAACACATAACACATATAGTTCATGTTTCAAGTTCGCAAACAATTCAAGTCATCATATAATGCACATCTTTCACCAATTATGAAAAAGCACCATATAACACTTTGTTCACTTATTCACTTTTTACATTCATAACGGTTCATACAATTCAATTCAATCGTTCATATAATGCATATTAAATTGTATGTGCAATGTTCATGGGACTCACTTTCATTTATTACTTTATTGTGACCAAGAGCCTTTTTCACTGTCCCATATCTATTGTGGATATCGGGCTCATTAATAACTTTCCCTTATCTGTTGGGGATATAGGGATCATTATGCATAGTGAGCTAGAGGCTCTTACCACATTTTGACCTTTAAGCTCTTTTTCACCTGCGAATCCGATCACAACTACCTTTATATTATCTTGCATTCATATAGTGAAATGCATCATATGTATTCAATCATTCACTTATGCTCAATTTTTTTCACATTCATATTCACCATCGGACCTTGGTTCAGCATTCAACAATTAAGTTGAGTATCACATATTCTATCAAATTCACATACAATAAGGACTTCCAATATATTATTCAGACATCAAATGCCTCGGACATTCAATGTCTAGAATCAACACATTCACAGCACATAATAATTCTTTTCAGAATTAAAAAAAACAATAAATCAATGTGAGAACATTTAGGTTACTCACAGTATGCTCCAGATAGTTATTACCTCGACATCCTACCAATGTCTGGATGTTGTCGCGCTAATTGCTCTTCTATATCATCTAATACATACACATTTACACATTACTAATTTGCACATTTTCATGAATACTCAATCGTATACGTATGTATATGTGATATGTATAATGCATGCTCAATAACAATCCCGGATATATTTCTTTAATTCACATCTTATGATCATCCATATATTATACCTTGTGAAACTTGATTATCCTCAGTTTATCAATCATCTATTCATCAAGCATACATTTACCAATCATTTCCTAGCATTATACATCCACACAATTTCCTAATTCTCTTTCATTCATTCATACCTAACACTTTTACATTATTAACAACTCATAACTTCCAAATTGAGATACATTCATATCAAGTCAATCCATTCTTTAATTCTAATGTCAATGAACATCCAATAACTTAACCACTTACTTTAACAACCATCTTGGTTCATTTCAAACCTCAATTAAGTCCAAAAACACCAAGGTAAGGTGGGAAGACAGCAATGCACGATCGTGTTTGTGCATGATCGTGCAACCACTTGACGATCCCTCTCTGTCACGATCGTGCAACTACTTGGTGAACCCTTTTGACAATGAAAATGAGGTATTTAGGCAATACATTCTTCTAAAAAATGTTCCTATATGTCTTAAGTTTCTAATGATATCAATTTCATGTAGTTTGGTTTAGTATGCTACAAGTTATACCTAAACTATTATAAACTTTTCTCACACCACGATAACACACTATACTCAAATTCAAGCCAAATTTTGAAACCCTTAAAGACAAAATTCAAATTCTATTCATGCATGAAAAATATATCCATCTGTCTCTATGTAATCTAAACTTAAAATCATGCCATTTTGATATGTACAAATCAAGATATGGCTAAAATACAGATGCATATTCAGTGGAAATATTACATCTAACATATTCCAGCCACTTCATCATCATTTTCACCCTAGTTCATCTCTTTTGCTTAGTCTATCATTTCTAGCTTATTCCCTTATTATTTCCTCTTCACTCCTACTTCCATTTCAGCTTAATTTCAATCATAAACAAATCATATTCTATGTTTGATCATAACATCAAAAATAGAACATCTACATATATGTATATATACACATTCATCACCAACTTTCCCACATGCTCAACTTTAATCTCACGTGCATTTATCTCCTTGTGTTTGATTCCTAAAACACGTAACACTTCTACTTAGAACGACTTTAGGCTTATCTCATGCACTAATTTTTGTTATAAGATTATTTCCAAAATCCTAGAAAATAGACTCAAATAGGTGCTTCATAACATCATCAATGAAAATCAAGGAGCTTTTTGAGCAAGCAAAATATTAGAGATAATATTCTAATATTGCAAGAACTCTTAAAAGGATATACTAGAAGAAAAATCCATAAGAAATGCACATTAAAAGTGGATCTTCGGAAAGCCTTTGACAGTATCAAATGGGATTTCTTACTGGAGACTATGAGTATTATGGGTTTCCCTTAGGAATTTACGCATTGGATTAAAAAATGTATCTCTACGGTCTCCTTTGGGTTTTGATCAATGGGTGTCCTACTAAGATTTTTAAAGGTAGAAGAGGACTTAGGCAAGGGGATCCCCTTTCCCCCTACCTAATCATAATTTGCATGGAAGTTCTTACTCTTATGCTGAGATACAAACCCGGACTTCAAGTTCCGTACCAAATGTAAATTGCTTTCTCTAACCAGTTTATATTTTACAGATGATCTAATCCTCTTTAGTAAGGTTGATCCCCCTTCAATTACAGTTCTTATAGATACCTTACAAAGATTCAAGGAGATATTAGGACTAAGCATCAATTTTCAAAAAAGATTTTTTATCTTATCAAAGAGTACTACTCATCTTGTTAATGATATTTCTATTGCAACTGGAATGGGAAATCAGGATCCACCTATTACCTATTTGGGCATTCCTATCTCATTGAGATGACTACATTATCCTATGGTGGCAAGCTTCAACTACTGAAATCTGTTATTATGTCCATGAATACTTACTAGTGTTCCCACATTTTTCTCTCCAAGGGGCTAGTCAAAACAGTGGAAAAATGATGAAACATAAGGAGAAAGGAGAAAAAGGAATGGCTAAGGTCATTTGGAGTCACATATGTCAACCAAAAGGTTCAGGAGGATTGGGGTTGGAGTCAATTGGAAAAAGCAATAAATGCTTACTACTGAAAAGGATATGGAGGATTTTTGTATGAAAAGGAATCACTATGGATTAAATGGGTCTACAACTATATCTTAATGGGTGGTAGTCTATGGGTCATTAAACCGAAGGCCAGCTTCTCATGGTTTTTCAACCAAGTTTTTAAATTGGGGGAAGAAGTTCAAAGTCAGATCACTTATAGGATAAGGGCAGGGGATCGGATTTTACTATGGTACGACAATTGGACTAGTCAAGGAGCACTAATTCACAATCCGATAGCAAGGGAGATGCTTGATAGATTCTCTAAAAAGGCTCAAATCCATGAATTAGTTGTAGATGGTAACTGGAACCTCTCCCAAGAGGAGATTAGATCTCTGTCGATACCACATATTAGATTCAATGGAGGAGAGGATACATTTCTATGAAAGGGGGTAGCTGTCTCGGATATCACAAATAGTCTGGCTAAATAACTCAAGTATGGGACAAACACTAGTATTGGTTGGTACAAATTAAATTGTAACATTTCTATCAAACCTAATGCTTGCTTCCTGAGTTGGTTAGCATTGAAGGACAGACTTAGTACTATGACTAGACTAAAATTCCTCTCCTCCTCTAAAAGATGCATCTTCTGCAACCTAGAGGAAGAAGCTAGAGATCACCTATTCTTCAATTGCGATTTTTCTAACATATTATGGTGTCACATATCTTCCCTATGTTATCTCAAATGCAACGATAGAAGCCCAAACGGTATAATCCAGGAGATAATACTGAACCATGCTTCTATGCATGACAAGAAAATGTACATGGTCGCTATAACTACATTCATTCAGGAGATCTAAAAGGAGAGAAATAACAAAAGGTTTGTAGAAAAGGAAAAAAGGAATTCATACAATCACTGATATCATGTGTAACAGTATCAGAGAACAACTGATCATTAACAAGATGGAGGAAAAATGCAATGAGAGACTAGTTACTTCTTCAAGAATCTAATGAATCTCTAAGAACTCCCAACTTCATTTCGTCCGTATAACCAAGCGCACAACTTTGGCTGGAATCTAAAAGGAAGCACTTACCTTTTCGGATCTCTCCTCCAGGAGACCTATTGAAGTTATAGTTGTGAGTTAAAAGATTACATCTATGGAAAACGCATCGTGTTGCCCTAATTAGAGAAGCAGGATTAAGAAAGAACGAGAAACGAAGGATTGAAGAGCAGCCCAAAAATTACTTACCTCCATAATCAGCTGGAGAAGGTTCGAACCTAATTTGGAAATTGCTAGAGACGCTTCTACAAGGGTTCATTTAGCCTTTGTTTGGATGGAAGGAAAGCAAGAGAAAAGAAACGAAGAGAATTGTATTTCTCTTGGTTTCTCTTGTTTGGACAAAAATAAGTAAAAGGAAAGGGAGAGAATGGAGAGGAATAGGAGAGAAATTTGGACCAAATATATTTCCCACCAAATTGGTCGAAAAGGAGGAGAAATTCAAGACAAAGTAAGGCAAGATAAGTAAATTATCATTGAATCCTTATTTAACAAAAGATAAACAAGTTCTATAATCAAGGGCATAAAGGTCTATAAGTTTCAATTCCCTC
>JAOSBM010146683.1:0-13324 GCA_027568955.1 Erythroxylum tenue | reverse complement strand
TAGTACCTTTGGATAGTTTTCCAAGCATATCGACATGGAGCATTCTCATGTATTTTGTTCTCAGACTTGTTATGGATAATAAGATGTTAACCAACTTGTCGAATCTATTGATATTGTAATGACATTTTGTATGATTGTATGATGTTCAATAAAAATATGCTTCCGCATCTTATTTCTTTCGTCTGTCCCGACGGGTCACCCTGGGTTTAGCCTTGGGGGTCGGGTCTCGGGCCCAACGATCTTCGAATATAACTCCGTTTTGGATTGTTGGGCTCCAAGAACGGGGTCCAGCACTGTTCGGCTGGGTTCCGGGAACGGGGTCTAGCACAACGGCCGTCAGCCGTCCGGAGGTCCACCACGGTAGCACATCGTAATGAATCTGACACTGGCGAGGATACCAGGTGAATAAGAGAGCCCCAACTGTCCAACCAGTTGTTACGCCAAAATAACACGCTCCGCCCATTCCCCACATTCCACCTGAGCCCTTGGCGTACCCAGTCCCAGACTGCCGATATCCCTCGTCAAACGGCCGAGGCCCCAGTCCTGGCGATTGTGCTCGGTATATAGGTAGACCCGAACTTGTATTTAGCTCGCAGGATCCGAACCCAAAGTGCGGTTGGTTTAGTGAGTAAACCCCATCCTAGCTTGGCCAGGAAGGCATCATTCAGAGCTCGAACGCTTTTAATGCCGAGCCCGCCGTCCGTTTTGGGCTTGCAAACGGACTCCCAGCTGACAAGATGCATCTTTCGATGGTCCAGCGAGGACCCCCAAATAAAGTTGCGCATGAGTTTCTCCATATCATGGCACAATCGGCGAGGGAGTCGTACCGTCTGCATTGTATAAAGGGGCAGGGCCGAGAGCACAGTCTGGGTTAGAGTGACCCTGCCTGCAAGGCATAACAGCTTGGCACGCCACCCCGTAAGTTTCATTTGCGCCTTATCCAAAATATATTGATAGCCCGCTTGACTTCGGGGGCCAGGACAGGAGCGGTCAACTCCTACAACTGCGCCTTCGAAAGAGGCAGGAAGGCAGCGAAGATCGGGAAATCTGTAGCAGGGCTAGGAGCACAAGTGTAGAGCTGAGTGAAATAATCCGTGACCAGTCGGTGCAATTATACAGGGTCCAAAATGTGGTTTCCCTCCGGGTCGGTGAGCTGCGCGATCTACAGTTTCTTCCTCTTGGCCATGGTGATCGTATGATAATACGTAGTGTTCCGATCCCCTTTTGAGAGCCATTCACACCTGACTTTCTGATTCCAATATATCTCTTCCTCACACAGGACCTGGAGTAATTCCTGGCTGAGCCGGTCCTCCAGCGCTAGTAACGCGTTCGTTGTGGCGGTAGTCAGGGCACGTTGAATCCCAGCTAGCCGGGCTACTAACTGCTTTTTCCGATGGAAGATGTTCCCAAACACCTGTGTATTCCAGTTGCTTAACCCCTAAACTTTACAATAACACAATCAAAAGTCTCTCTAATGTGAGCCCCACGAAACATCGTCTTTTAACTCTTTTATTTTCAATAAAGAGAAAACATGTTTTTCAAATCTCGTACAAATAATTAATGCAATATAAATCTAATATCTTAATGGTAGGTCCATAAAAAGACTTTTCTTTAACTTTTCGTTCGACAAAGAATTAGGAGTAAATAAGTAACGCATTAAAAAACAATTCTATTCAGCTTTAGTGGTCAAACTTCAATTAATGCATGTAAATAACAATTCGATGTTTCAAGTTTCAACACCAAAACACAATTATGGTCCCACTAGGTCTTTAGGGTATAGGCCTTTCAGTTTTTAATTAAAAAAACAAACTCATAACCCAACAGCCTTTGACAATTTCTGACTTGTTATTATAAAGGATTATTAAAACGATTAATGCAATTCCAGAAATTGAGAAATAAGATAGCCTTAATCGAGATATTACAACGGAAACAATAAACAATCTTCTATAAATTTAAAGCAGTATTAATAGCTACTAATAATTTTAGGGTTAATTCTAATATAAATTAAAGTATTATGATATTACATGTGAGATTTAATCTTTAACATTTTGAGTAATGTTTCAAGCATAAAATTTACTCATATTTATGACAATTAATTTAACAGTTTTAAATTCTAAAATTAGTGTTAAAAAAAGAAAGAAATATTAATTTTGATCCATGCTCATATAATATCTTCTTATTAGCAAATCTCTTCTTTACATAAAAATTTTATCCACTCTCATTTTTTTCTTTTTTTTTAATTCTTTTCAATGGTACAAGAACGTGTATGTTTTAATATCTATAATCGTGTCTTTTCACTTGAAGGAAGAGGGGAGAGTTTCTTTATTAAGTAACCAAAATAACTCTAATTTTTTTTACAAACTCAATAGTCATTATTTTAAGCTCACTTTATTATTATTATTTTCTACGAGGTGCCTTAAAAGGGTCTAAATTATAGGAAGACACATTTAAGTTATCAATACTCAGATTAATCTCCGCTCGAGTCGAGCAGGTCCCTTGCAGGAGATAAAGCTCTGACTCTAAAATTTAAACGGCTGCATATATGAAGGCAATTTAAACCTGTGACTTTAGTTAAGCCAGAAAATTCCCTTATCAGCTCACTATTGTTTTGAAAATCAGACCGGACAGGCCGGTTCGATCGGTTCGACTGATGACCGGTTGGCTATCCGATCCGGTTGACTCCTAAAAATCGGTCCCTAATTGAACCAGTAAGAACCGGTAAAATTAACTGGTCGAACTAGTCCGGTTCGACTACTGGTTCAATAAATTTTTATTTTTTTATTTTAAAATATTTTTATATTATTTGATATTTTTCTATTTTTTAATATTACTAATATTATATATAATTAAATATAACTATTGCATAATTATGGCGTCACACCGGTTCGATCGATGGTTGAACCGATCGAATTAGTCACACTGGTAACTAACAAAGTCTCCGATTTAATGTCTGGTCCGAGTTTCAAAACCTTACTGCTCACGTTATATTAGAATAGAATAAAGTAATATAGTCACTGACAAGCCTACATGGTATTGTGATCGTTGATTAGTCTTACTCAGTATGCATTTTGCGTAACTTTCGAACTATTGTCAACTTATTTCTGGTGTTTTGAACGTGATCTTTGATTAGTCTTACTCAGTATGCATCAATCAGCATAACTTTCGAACTATTTTCAACTTATGACGCTTCCAATATTGAATATTGAAATTGCTGCGTACAAGTCTAAAATAGGCGCCCGAAGCAACTTCCTACCCTATAGATAGTTTCTTCAAACTTCAAAGTTCAAATCAATAGTAGTCCAGTGACAAAGTGTGCAGAAGAACGCTCTCAAAGGAAAAATAGTCTCTTCCTAGGAAAAACGAACAAAGGATAAAGAAAGACGGTCCGAGGAAAAAATCATCTTCCAAGGAAAAACGAAAGTCGTCTTCCTAGGAAAAACGATAATAGAAACAAAAACATATCATTTCATTCAGATTTTTGTTACTATTTTTTATTGTTATTTGGATTTATATAATGTGTGAAATATTAATTAATCCAGTTGGTCTTTTCCAAAAGTTGAATAAAAAGATTTTTTTATTTTTTTTTATTTAATTATAATATTAATGACTATTGAACAAAAATTTTAATTTAAAAAAATATATTTTTTATCATTTATGACAAGTGTTTTTTTATTAAATTTGCAATGATAATTATGCATCAACTAACAAAGCCATATCAGAATCCTCCACCAAAATTAGTTGCTTCTTTCATTGAACCGACGAGCACTCATTAAGACTGTATTAGTGATTTTGCTATATGGTCATTCTAAAGTATATCATGCGAGGCACAACCTTTGGCGCAAGCCAATAAAGCTTTGGTCCATTTTTGTAGATAACTCTATCAAGGCCTTGACAGGTCATAAATTTGAATCTCTAAAACACTATGAGACTTCATATTAGTCGGCAACAATGATAATTCATAATCGTACTGACATTGTATTTAATTTTTTTTTTGAATAGACATTGTATTTAATTTTGGTATAATACAATATTAGTATCAGTCAATATTAAATACTAAAAATTATATAACAGTTTATAATTATTTTAAATTTATATAATTTTAATTTTTCATCAACTATGTATTCAAAAACTATAATAATAACAATCTCTTTATTTTTATTAATATTACTTTTCACATATAAATAATAAGTGGAAGACATAAGAAAAAGAAGAGTAGACGATAGCCATAAATAGATATATAAATGGACTTGTAATTATTTGACGTGATGGAAACATATACTGTTATGTGCATCACGGAGTTAAATCGGCGTCAACGGTACTCCACGGATAATATTCAATAATTTTAATACCAACAATAACAATTTAGTAGAAAGTTCGTTAAGGCATGGAGTTTAGAAAAGTACAACAATACATAACTTTACTTCCAACTAATAGAGAAGTTATTTTTAGTAGACCTATAAAAAAGAAAAAAGAAAAGAAAAAATTTTAAAAACTATTTCAAGGGGAAAATAATTATCAAATACATGAACAAATAATCGCATAAATAAATTAAAATAAAAGTAAATAAATAAATAAATTAAAAATTAAAATAAATATTAAAGTAAGCAAATAAGTAAGTAAACAAGAAAGAAAACAAATAAAATTATTAACTTGTTCCAATATGTTGCGTGACTATGATACAACAAGACGAACAACAACTTGAGAAGAGACACTAGATGAAGGATTTTTCAGCTGAATCTCTTGAATATCCACCTTTTTTGGTTCCCTACTCCCATTAATTCGTCCATTTTCAATGAAGCTAGCATTACTAGACTCAACTATTCTTGTACCATGGTTAGGACAATAAAATATGCACTCTTTGGACTTTTCTGGATAATTGATGAAGTAACTACTAATGATTCTTGCATAAAGTTTCCTTTCATAAGGATTATAAATCCTTATTTCGATTGGGCAACCCCAAACATACAGGTGCCTCAAGCTAGGTTTCTTACCTGTCCACAATTCATAAGGTGTCATAGGAATTGCTTTATTAGGAGCCCTATTAAGTGGATATGTAGTTTCTTTAATTCATACATCCATAAAGATAAAGGTATATTCATGTAACTTAACATACTCTTATCCATATCCATAAGAGTAAAATTCTACCTTTTAGCTACACCATTCTGTTGTGGTGTATTAGACATTATATATTGTGCACAAATGCCCCGACTTTGAAGAAATTTTGCAAATGGACCTGGACATTGTCTATTCTCATCATATTTACCATAATATTCACCACCTCTATTAGACCTTATGATTTTCACTTTTCTATCTTACTGTCTTTCTACCTCATTAATGAACACCTTAAGAATGTCCACTAATTGAGACTTTTCATACAGTAAATAGAGAAAATAATAACTTGAATAGTCATTAATAAAGGTGATAAAATACTTTTAACCACTCCAAGATTGGACATGAAATGGACCATATATATCAGTGTCTATTAATTCAAGTAACTCGGTACTTCTTGTGGCTGGATTCTTAGATATGTGTGTGGTTTGCTTGCCTTTAATGCAATCCACGCACACATCCTAATCAGTAAAATCTAGATGAGGTAAGATTTGAGGTAAGATTTCACCTTTCACTAACCTCATCACCCTTTCTCTAGATATATGGCCTAACCTTTGATGCCACAAGTAAGCAGAGTATTCATTATGCGCACTACGTTTATTACCAATGTTATGTTCGATATGAAACAGGGATTCATAATAATTAACATCAAGGTTGAAATGATATAAACCATCTATTAATGTACTATAATCATAATAGTATTATCCTTTATACAAAGGAAAAAAACACCATTTCCAACATTGAAATTAAAACCTATATGGTCCAACTTACTATCAAAAACTAAATTTTTGGCATATTCAGGAACATAAAGACACTTTTCAAGATCTAGACTACAACTAGTGTCTAAGATCAAGTTGTACATCCCTATTCTTTCTATTCATGCCTTCATTATGTTACCCATAGACAAGAAATTTTTAGTTCCGTTTATGGTTTGAATCGAAAGGAATCCCTGTATAATATGTGACACATGAGTAGTTGCACCTGAATCTAGGTATTATTAGGCACCTCAATAAGATTTGATTCAAAACATATTGAAACATAGTACTTAGCTTTCTTTTCGAACCAAGCCTTTCTCTTAAGGCAATCTTTCTTGCAGAAGAAACAACACTGCTCTTTATGGATTTGGCTCTCATTAACCTTCATTAGGGCTTTGTCCTTCTTGTTGCTCTTCTTCTTGGCTTTCCCTCTCTATTGCTAGCTTTTTTACGTACTGTGAAGTAAATAGACTGTTCCTTCAATTTTTTTAGTCTCCCTTCCTCTTGCACCAACATGGCCTTGATTTTTTGAAAGTTCCATTTTTCCTTCAGAGTGTTGTAATTCACTTGGAACTAACCAAATTCAGGAGTAAGTGAGTTGATAAATTGTACTAAGAAGGATTCACTCGCATCCATGCCTATTAATTTCAGCTTTGCAGCCAAATTTAACTTGCCTGTTACATGATCATGGATAGGTTGTGACCAGTCAAACTTCTTTGTCGTCAATTCACTCATCAAGCTTCCAACAATAGACTTTTCAGTTATGTATGATTGTGAGTACCCTTTGATTTTCATCATGAATTCCCTTGCATTGTCTTTATGAGGCATTGATGGGTTAACATTTTCAACCATTGTCAATCGCATCAAGTTTAGACTCAACCTATTAGACTTTTCCCAAACCTTAAAACATGTCATTTCAGCTTGGGTACTAATCTCAGTAATGGTTGTAGGCTTCTCTGCAACTAATGTCAAGTCCTTATCTATAATACCCAATCAAAATTGGATTTGCTCAAACCAATCGGCATAGTTTAGCCAATTTAACTTGATTAAACCATTGCCCATAACTAACAAATTACTAGAAACTACAAACGTAAAAACAAACTCACACATTAATACTTTGAGTATAATTAATAGATTTAGACAATAATAAACTTTAATATATATATTTAAGTTCACCTTTGGGTGATACTTAAACACATATCCTTAATCCATAATGATGTTAACAACATATATATACACACTTTTATAGATAGTAAATTATACTCAAGCTAGTATGTATGTTATCTTTGGATATACAAACATATTCACCAAGTAGGTTGATAAGTCTCTTTAATGTTATTAATTATAAGCAATGATCCACCTTTAGGTGATCTGTCATTTATTAGCATCATATAACATGAACAATTGAAAGAATGCATAATTAAATGCCTAAATATCTTTTCAAACAAGGTCACTTTGGTAACTAACAAGTTTTCTATACACTAAACATTTAATTAGTAAGTACAGGTGAATTTTAAAATTTAACTTTAATGTTGAAAGATGATAATGTAAAGTCCAAAAACCTTTTAGGAACAAAATTGTAATTTTATTACCAGATTATAATAATCCAAAAACTATAATGACTAAAAATATAACTGACTATCTTCAACCTTTTATTTTCAAATTTTTTTCTGTCAATCGTAACAAAATATGCCTAAAGACTTTTCAACAAAAGAGTCACTATTTTCATACATTTTAACCCCTAAATTTTACAATAACACAATCAAAAGTCTCTCTAATGTGAGCCCCACGAAACATTGTCTTTTAACTCTTTTATTTTTAATAAACAGAAAACATGTTTTTCAAATCTCTTAATGCAATATAAATCTAATATCTTAATGGTAGGTCCATAAAAAGACTTTTCTTTGACTTTTCGTTTTACAAAGAATTAGGAGTAAACAAGTAATGCATTAAAAAACAATTCTATTCAGCTTTACTGGTCAAACTTCAATTAATGCATGTAAATAACAATTCGATGTTTCAACACCGAAACACAATTATGGTCCCACTAGGTCTTTAGGGTATAGGCCTTTCAGTTTTTAATTAAAAAAACAAACTCATAACCCAACAGCCTTTGACAATTTCTGACTTGTTATTATAAAGGATTATTAAAACGATTAATGCAATTCCAGAAATTGAGAAATAAGATAGCCTTAATCGAGATATTACAACGGAAACAATAAACAATCTTCTATAAATTTAAAGCAGTATTAATAGCTACTAATAATTTTAGGGTTAATTCTAATATAAATTGAAGTATTATGATATTACATGTAAGATTTAATCTTTAACATTTTGAGTAATATTTCAAGCATAAAATTCACTCGTATTTATGACACAATTAATTTAACACCTTTAAATTCTAAAATTAGTGTTAAAAAAAGAAAGAAATATTAATTTTGATCCATGTTCATGTAATATCTTCTTATTAGCAAATCTTTTCTTTACATAAAAACTTTATCCACTCTCATTTGTTACTCTTTTTTTATTCTTTTCAATGCTGCAAGAACGTGTATGTTTTAATATCTATAAACGTTTCTTCTCACTTGAAAGGAAGAGGGGAGAGTTTCTTTATTAAGTAACCATAATAACTCTAATTTTTTTAACAAACTCAATAGTCATTATTTTAAGCTCACTTTATTTATTTATTTTTTCACGAGGTGTCTTAAGAGGGTTCTAATTATAGGAAGACATCTTTAAGCTATCCATACTCAGATTAATCTCCGCTCGAATCGGGTAGATCCTTTGCAGGAGACAAAGTTCTGACTCTAAGTTTTAAACGGCTGCATATATGAAGACGGTTCAAACCCGCAACTTCACTTAAGCCAGAAAAGCTCCTTATCAGCTCACGATATATTAGAACGTAACTTTCGAACTATTTTCAAGTTATGGCTGGTGTTTTGAACGTGATCTTTGATTAGTCTTACTCAGTATGCATCAATCAGCATAACTTTCGAACTATTTTCAACTTATGACGCTTCCAATATTGAATATTGAAATTGCTGCGTACAAGTCTAAAATAGACGCCCGAAGCAACTTCCTACCCTATAGATAGTTTCTTCAATCTCTTCCTAGGAAAAACAAACAAAGGATAGAGAAAGACGGACCGAGGAAAAAATCATCTTCCTAGGAAGACGAGAAAAACGAAAGTCGTCTTCCTAGGAAAAACGATAATAGAAACAAAAACATATCATTCTTTCAGATTTTTGTACTATTTTTTATTGTTATTTGGATTTATATAATGTGTGAAATATTAATTAATCCAGTTGGTCTTTTCCAAAAGTTGAATAAAAAGATTTTTTATTTTTATTATTTATAATATTAATGACTTTTGAACAAAAATTTTAATTAAAAATATATATTTTTATCATCTATGACAACTTTTTTTTATTTATTAAATTTGCCATGATAATTATGCATTAACTAACAAAACCATATCAGAATCCTCCACCAAAATTAGTTGCTTCTTTCATTGAACCGAAGAGCACAAATTAAGACTGCATTAGTGATTTTCAACGCCAGCTATATAGTCATTCTAAAGTTTATGACTGCAGCGTAAATAATGCGAGGCACATCCTTTAGCACAAGCCAATAAAGGTTTGGTCCATTTTGGTAGATAAGCCTATCAAAATGAATAAATTTAAAATAAAAGTAAACGTAAATAAATAAATTTAAAATAAAAATAAAAATTAAAGTAAGTAAATAAATAAGTAAACAAGAAAGAAAACAAATAAGTAAATTGAACAAAACATGCAATTGAAAGAGAAGGGAAAAAAATAAAGTGAAGGGCAAATATTACTAACAAAAGTATTCAAGATAATTACAAGACACAAGAAAGGAAGAAAAAGAAAAGAAAAGAGTTCAAAAGGCTGAAGAAAAGAGAATAACCTCTTTATGAAAAAAAAAGGATTTTTCTATGTAAGATCCTCTATCTATATTCTAATTCGTCAAAGTTTTTATTAAAGGTCAAGTCTTCAGTAAACTCTGGTAGAGTCATAGTTCTTCCTCCCAATTCTTCTTAGTTCTTCCTCTTTTTATCTTATAGTCCCTAAATGCAATCTTCTTACATCTTATTACTGGGGTGTTAGGAAGTCTCTTTCTATCATCTTTGACCTAAACCTTGTCTTCCTTAACTTACTATCAATGTTAGTCACCCCCAACTTATCTCTTACCACTACATTCTTGACCTTATCTCTTCTTGTAAAGTTGTACGTTTAACAGAGCATCCTTATCTATGACTACCCTTAACTTATGATTATGCACCTGTTTGATAGCAAACACTCTGTCTCATAGAGCATAGTCGGTCTAATTGTTAAATAGTTGAATTTACCTTTTAGCTTGAGTGGTATCTTTTTGTTACATAAACTTATGATATGCCCCTTTATTTAAGTCATCCTGATTTAATACAGTGAGTTATATCATCATCTATCTCATCATTGCTTTATCCGATGAATCCAAGGTATTTAAAATAATATTTCTGTTATATAATTTCTGAAATCTTAATTATCTCCACATTTGGTGCAACTTATAACCTGAAAAATTACAATCTATGTATTAAGGGGGACATTGGTTAATGGGTTTGGGAAGACTTTAATGGGTAAGGAATGAAAAGTGAGTGCTTGGTTGTTAATTATTGTTATAGGGGCAATAGTTTGATATCCCACTTTTGGGGAATCCTCCATTTAGTAGAGGAATGAAACTTATTCCTTAGTAGTGACTCTTTTTTCAAAAATATTTTTAATACTAATTAATTAAATATAATTAATTAATTAATTAAAATATAACTAATTACAATATAATTAATTAAAGTAATAATATTAATTAATTAGCTGCATTATAATTAATTAAAATATAATTCATTCATTAAAATATAATTCATTCATTAATTTTATTTCTCAATATTTTTTATAAACCAACCTTTATCACTGGTACTGGTAGTTATTCCTTTCTTTTAACCAACTATCATAATTATAATGATAATAGCCATTCCTATTCCTCGCTGTATTCATTCTCATTTCTATTGTCATTCTCTCGTACGAACCAACCACCTCTTAAGTCTTAGTCCTACTCAACTTAAAGTCCTTCAATATTCGAGTATTCTATGCAGTCTTTATATGGTTGAAGCATGGAAGAGTATAACTACTTTGGTGGTTGCCTGAACAGATTCCGGAAGCTTACAGTGATGAAGTCTGGTTCTTGCAATTTTCTCGTAAGGGGAGATATCTAGCCTCAACATCCAAGGATCAGACAGCTGTATCATGGGAGGTAAAAACAACTTTTGACTTCTGAACTTCAACACACGATTTCACAATTTTTTTGCATATAGTTTGGTCTAATTTTATCTGTTGTATACAAAAGCCTTCCATTCAATTTTGTTTTGTAAGCTATTTCTCTCCTTAAAACATGATCAGGAAAATTTCTTTGCACCTTTTTGCATATACTGTATACAGTTAAACAGGAGCCCTCAAGGAGATTGTTCATGTAACACCCCATATTAGGGGTTAGAATATTAAAGAATTTCAATGTATGGTATGCTTGACATAATTAAGTTTTTGCTTATTTGAGCATATACATTTTTGGACTCATACCAATATTTGTGCATGCATTCATGACATTTCGAGTATAATTGAATTGTTAACGCGAATAAAATGTGATTTGGCAATTTTGGTAATATTTAAGGTATTTTGAAATTTTGTTGAATTATGGATTAATTGTCTTGGATTATTAAATTGGTGTATATTATTATTTATTCTGCATTTTTGCAGACATTTAGGATGTTTTAGAAAGCTATTGAAAATTTGAGGTAATTTAGATTAATAAAAATAAAGAAATTAAGAGACAAATTATGGAGTGACAAATGGATCAATTAATGAGTGACATTTGGCACCATTGGATGATTGACATGTGGACTGGTTTTATAGGTGACAAGTGGCAGCATTTTAATTAGGCAAATGGCATTACATGCACTAAGACATGTAGCTTGATGCATTACATGCATTAAGACATGTAGCTTGATGCTTTACATGCATTAAGACATGTGGTTTAATAAATTAAGGACGCCTAGCAAAGCAATAGCTGAAACACTCCAGCTCATTTCAGCAGCCTACTCTTTCTCACTTTGGCTTCTTTCACAAGAAATTTTATTCTCCTACTCCCCTCTCAACTTTTGGATCTTTTCTGAAGCTTGGATCATCATATTTGTAAGTTATTTCATTACTAAATAAGTCTTGTGATGCTATGATTGATTTTGGAAACTGGTTTGGATGAGTAGTTCTACTGGACAGGTTTAGGTATTTTAGACATATCTTTCTCTGTAGGTATCCAAATTAGATGAATTTAAATTTGTGTTAAACTAGAAACTTATATCTACAACTTTCATGAAGGCGTCTACTCTGGTTTCTGTTACTAAGTGTGTCAAAAATTGGCTTGAAGTTGAGTATCTGAAATCTGTCACTGTTTGTTAACAGTCTGTAGTAATTTGGGAATAATTTTTAAAATTCTGAACCAAAGTGCATAAACATTGGTGTAAATAGAAACTTAAGACATAAACGAACAAATTTGTAGAAGAAGTTTTGGCCTAAATCCTTCATTTTCATTGTCAAAATGACCGTGTAACATTGACCCGAAAGTCTGTGAAAAAGCTGGAAGAAATGAAGTGTTTTCACTGAACACGTCTTGATATTTTGATTATAACTTGATTTGTGTATTTCTAAATGAGTTTATTCTTGATTCAAATTAAAATAGAGACATATTTCTACAACTTTTCTGAAGAAGTCGAATGTTAATTCTATCTCTAAGCATCTCAAATTCTGACTGGAATTAGAGTTAGGAATGTTGTTATAGTTTAAAAATAGTCTGAACTCTTTTGGATATAACTTTCAGTATACTGACTCAAATTGTACAATTTTGGTGTTACTACAAACTGAAAACATAGTAGAACAATTGTCTAGAAGAAAGTGTTACTGAAATACACCATTTTTCTTCTCATAAAGATCATGCAAAGTTATCCCAAAAGAGAGGTGTTAAGATGAAAATGTTGAGGCGTGCTGGAATTTGATGACTGAAATGTTCTAAACATGCTTCGGTATTTTAGTTATATTTTGATCTGTATATTTTCAAATGAAATGATTCTTGTTTTAAATTGAGCTAGAGACATAATTCTACAACTTTTGTGAAGAAGTCAAATTTAAATTATGTCTCTATGATTTTCAAAATTGGCATGAAAGTGAGTTGTAGCTTAAGCTGAAGCACTATTAGGGACAGAAATCATGTCCTGTGGTTATTGAATAAAATGTATTGATTTAGGCTGAATTATACTGAGATGTCTTCACCAAAGTTGAATACTATTATCTTAGCTTTAAATTGGTATGAAGTTTGTAATTTTTGGATATTGCAATTGAGAGTTATGAGGTGTACAACTT
>JAOSBM010146631.1:0-13334 GCA_027568955.1 Erythroxylum tenue | reverse complement strand
AATTATTGCATAATTATTACGTCACACCGGTTCGACCGGTCGAACCGGTCAAACCGGTGACCAGTAAGGCCACCGGTCCGGTTTTGAGAACCTTGCTCCGCAGGCTCTGTAACCTATTCCCCCTTTCTCCCCGTTCCTTCAGTCCGCGTTAAACGCAGCTGCTGTCTGCGTAATGCAGACGCTGCCTGCGTTATGCAGACGCGTTGTGCGTTAAACGGGGCAGCGTTTAATAGTTTTCATTTTCAATTTTTTTTTGGAAATAAAATTTGTGACTTTAATTAGATAAAAAATTATGCTCCAATTTACTATTGAAAAATTGTCCTTTTGGTCCCAAAAATTCATCAATAAATTCAACCTAGCATTCAATTCAAATTGAGCACAAATTGAACATTTTGTCACAAAGTAAGATTGAAATCACATGAAAATGCATAATAAAATATAAGAAAATGCAATCCTATCAAATACCCCCACACTTGGTCTTTGACCGTCCTCGGGCAAACCGTCAAAATTAAAATCACAAACCAAAAATTTCAACTCATCTTCCACATTTCTTAAGAATAGATAGCCATAAGTAAAAGTGAATGACTTTCAAAAACCTAAGCAAAAACTCAACATTCAAAGCTTTTACTCATGATTTATTAACATTCAATATCTTCAAAAACTGAGCAATCTAATGGTAGACTCAGAAAATGTGTTTAACTAAAATATATCTATGGGTACACTCAACATCATTCATAATCATGACAATCCACAATTTTGCATATCATTTCATTTCTCCACCACTAATGTTCACATGTAAAATCATGAATCAAAGGACTTTTTAGGGTTATAATGTAGGCTAAGGCAGGGTGAGATATATTTAGGTTAGGTAGCATGAAAGCCATTAAAACTAGTGAAACAAAAGCAACACTCATCAAAAACTGGGTACCGACAGCTATGACAAATGCAACAAATATTTCATAACCTCATTCAACTCTCACTCACAATCTACATGAAGCACATACCAATCCGAAGACATCACTCATATAATTGTATATCAATGAAATCACAATAGTGAAAACCTTCCAGGTCAACCTCAACCTCATTCTCAACATACTCAAATGACTCAACCATTACAACTTTAGGAAGATGCATAAATCCTAAATAACTTTTCAACACATATGCAATTCTTCCTTAACACATTTATTTGAAACAATATTTTTCAATTTTTTTTCATTTCAATTTTTTTCATTTTCTTTCTTTTTTTGAATTTCTGTTTTCTTTTCTTTTTTTCTTTTCTTTTTTTTCTTTCTTTTTTTCATTCCATAAAATTGAAACAAACTACATCAACATGGGAATTTCAATGATAAAACATAAAATAATAACCCAACATTATAACCAACCCTCACATATGTACACCCCCACACTTAGAATTTTGTATATCTACAAACTCAACAATCACAAATGTTCCACTAGCTTCATGACTTGGGTAGGACATTCGGTTAAGTCTAAAAGCACAAAATGTGGTTTATACAAAAAGAAAGGTATAAAGCTCAAAGGGGTTAATCAAGGGAAAAATCATGTCAAAAGGATAGGTCATTTGGCTAATGTAGTTTGTAAGAAACAAAAATTTCCTAATCATGTCCATGTTGATGCACGTGATAAAAATGTGGTCTCGAATAGAAATTCAATGCAAAATCAAGACGTACATGTCATGAAAGTCACACATTAACAAAAAACAATGAGACTGATATGGATGTGTCAGTCAAATAAGGCTCAAAATCTCACTGGCTTTGTCTACCATTAGTCACTACTCTTCTAAAGATAAAGTATATTAACAAACCACAAGAGCAAAAGTACATGCCAAATTTTGCTATGGATTTTACTAATCAATTCACGCTCTAATTATGACTAAATAATCTTAAAAGCAATAGAAAATAAGAAAAATTTTGGATTTTGTTCGATTAATTTTGAAAATCGCCTAAGAGGTCACAAATTTTAAAAACCGCCTAAAAAGTCACGTAAGCTGCGATTAAGCTCAAGAGCATGCATTTAACCTAATGTACCCCACCCCCACACTTAAAACTTGCATTGTCCTCAATGTAAGATCAAATGCCAGCAATGGAGTAACTACAAAAATAACAAAAACATAAATGTAAAAGATAGAAATTAACTCCCCTTGGGTTGCCTCCCAAGCAGCGCCTTTGTTTACTGTCGTTGGCTCGACCTCCGGTTGCGTGCTTTAAGTGATAGCCGTCACATCCTCTAGCATGAACACGTCCAAATCCTCCGTTTTGAAGCCCTCATAATATGGCTTTAAGCGATGACCATTCACTCGGAATGTCTTGTCAGTTCTAAGGCTCCGTATCTCCACTGCACCAAAAGGAAAAACATGAGTAATAACAAATGGACCAACCCAACGGAAACGCAACTTAGCAGGAAAGAGTTTGAGTCTGGCCGAGCGTTGTTGAGGCCGAGCAATTCGAGATTCTGTTCTCGGCATTGCCTGGTTCCAAGATCTCGTTTAGAACCTGGCTGAGCGTTGTTGAGGCCGAGCGATACGAGATTCTGTTCTCGGCATCGCCTAGTTTTAAGATCTCGTTTGGAACCTGGTCGAGCTTTGTTGAGGCTGAGCGATCCTAGATTCTGTTCTCGGCATTGCCTGGTTCCAAGATGTCATTTGGAACTCAGCCGAGCGTTGTTGAGGCCGAGCGATCTGAGATTCTGTTCTTGGCATCTCTCGGTTCCAAGATCTCGTTTGGAACCTGGCCGAGCATTGTTGAGGCCGATTTGTTAGTTTTTTTGTTTTAACTCATCTGGCCGAGACTCTTACTGCCGAGGAACTTGAAACCCTTTATTGATGATGATAAGGGCGTGGGCCGTTAAAAAACCTGACTGGCAATGCTAAGAAAAAAGGTACCCATTACAAATGCGTAAGCAGCAGTAAAGTACAAGATAAAGAAATAAATAGAGCAAGCTTATCTATTGATAGAACGTCTTCAGGTTTTGAGAGCTCCAAGGCCTCGGTAGAGTCTTGCCGTTCGCGTGGCGCAGGACGTAGGAGCCGTGTCCGACCTATTTTACCACTTGATAGGGTCCTTCCCACGGTTGTCTGAGCTTTTCGGGATGTTTCCCAGCCACCTCAGCCTTTCTTAAAATATAGCCGCTAATCTTTATGTCGCTCGGCATTACCCTTTTGTTGTAAAACCTTGTCGCTTTTTGTCTGATATCTTCTGATTGAGCAGCTACCCTCTCTCTATCTTCGCTGAGAAGCACTAGTTCTGCTTTGCGGGCTTCATTATTCCGCTCTTCTTCGTAACTCGATACTCTTTGGTTATGTAATACCACCTCTACTGGTACTAAGGCCTCTGCCCCGAAAGTCATTGATAACGACAAGTTCATTATCTTTTTGTTAGTATTCTTCGCAAGGCCGTTGTTTTAAGGATGAGCTACTGAAGTTAATTGGAGCCTTATCTTTAATCGATCGCAAAAGTCTTTGAACTTGTCATTATCAAATTGCCGACCGTTGTCTTTAACCAACACCATCGGCATCCAAAAGCGACTTAATATGTTTCTTCTTACGAAGTTTTCAATCTTCTGCTCAGTAATTGTAGCAACCGCTTCCGCTTCTACCCATTTGGTGAAGTATTCGACTGCTACTACCAAAAACTTTTTCTGCCCAAGACCGAGAGGGAAAGGTCCTAGTATATCCATTCCCCACTGAGCAAAAGGGATAGGATGACTCACGATTTTCATTCGCTCGGTCGGCTAGTGAGACAGGTTACTATTCCTCTGGCAAGCCTCACATCGTTTAACTTTCTCTTGGCAGTCTTTCTTCATTTTCAGCCAGTAATAACCTTGTCTAATCAATCTGTGAGCCAACATTTTGCCTCCTAGATGATTTCTGTACATTCCTTCATGGACTTCAGCCATTGCCTGCTCTGCTTCCTCTTCACTCAAGCAACATAGTAGTGGCCAGTCATAGGATCGCTTGTATAGAGTGCCATTAACGATCGCATATTCGGCCGCCTTTATCCTTAGTTTCTTGGCCTCCCGGGTTTCTTTCGGTAGTGTTCCCTCAAGGAGGTACTGTCTGACTGGTTCCATCCAACCTGATCGCTCGGCGTCTACTTCAAGGACCTCATTGGCTTTCTAAATGCTAGGCCGGTCTAGTAGTTAGACCAGAATGTTATTTTTTGCATCCCGATCGGAAGCTATTTTGGAAAGCACATCTGCCCGAGCGTTTTGCATCCTTTCTATCCTGCTGACCGAGTATTCTTTAAAATTTCTCAGCTCTTGCTTTACTAATTCCAAATACTTGATCATGTTGTTCCCTTTGGCCTCGTACTGCCCAGTAACTTGGCCGACCACTATTTGGCTATCACTGTACACCTTTAAGTGCTTCACCCCCATCTCTCTTGCCAACTGAAGTCCGACTATTAAGGCTTCGTATTCTGCCTCGTTGTTGGATGCTTTAAATTCTAATCGGAGAGCATACTCCACCTTTTCTTCCTGGTGTGGGCTGATCAATACCACTCCTGCTCCGCATCCCTCAATGTTGGATGATCCATCCACAAATAGGCTCCAGGCAGGGCGTTGTTCGCCATGCGAATTAGGTTGACTCATTTCTTTGATAAAATCTGCCAATACTTGGGCCTTGATCGTTGTCCGTGGTTTATAGTGTATATCGAACTCTCCCAACTCTACCGCTCACTTTACTAACTGCCAGGAGGTTTTGGGCTTCTGAAGGCACTATCTAAGGGGTTGATCGGTCCATACCTCGATGGTGTAATCATTGCGGCTCGTCGTTCAATCCTAAGATCGACCTTAGAAACTGGTCAAAAATAATTAAAATTCTAAGATTGCAGTATAAGCTGAACCTTGGGTCGTCTCACTTTCTGGAACCGATGAAAAATGGTTTAAAAGCTAGCCTAAAGTCAAAAACGTGCAATTAAAGCTAATAAAAGGGAGTTTTTGGTTTGTGATCGAAATTGAGTAAATTGACTAAAAATAAAACAAATTGTAAGATATTGTTCAACACATGATTAAACCCTAACCATGCTAATCTAATCATATCACTGCATCTCTAACCAAGAGTTTTACACTAATACAATTAAACTTTCAGACAATAATTGAAAAACTCCCCTTTGAAGCCCTCGATGAAATCAAGCCAGTGCTGCATCTTCAAGAGGTCCGAAAAACCTAGCCACGCATGACTCCGGCAATATCCATCACTTCTGTTGGAACTCTAGCGATATGCATGACTCCAGTGACTGACGGTATCTCCGTTGTGTGGTGTTGATGATGATCGGTGATGTCGGCTACGAAATGGCTTTGTCACTGGTGGTACCCGAATGTGAGTCTGTGAAGGAGAGGTGTGTTCGGTGCTGTATATGTGTTGGTGTGGAGAAGATGATGAAGACGATGGTGGCGGTGTGGTGTCGACGATGTCCAGCCTCCTCAATAACCTAATTCGGTAAGTATTTAAAGAAACGAGGCAGGCCGGGTCAGAACAGTAGAGAAATTTGCCATAAATGGTCCGGGTATCTGCTTCTCGTCGTGACGAGTGAATTAATTCTCGTCACGAAGTGTGTTCTAGTCTGCTCGTCGCGTCGTGTAAATTGATAGACGTCACGACGTGTGGACTTGACTGGCTTGCAGCAACGTGTTCCTGGCGTGTTGATATTTTCGTCGCGACGTATGATTTGTTCTGTTGATGCATCGTGACTTGTGATGGCTCACGACCTGTTGACTTCTTGGTTGACTCCTTTATGTTCCTACAATCAAATCACAATTTACAGCATCAATTGTCCTTGGAAAAATTATAATGCAATTAGTATCAATTTGTGACAATTTTACTAACAAATTGCAAACAGTATGAGCTCAACATAAGGAACTAATTTAAGCACAAAAGTCGCAATTAGGAGTCAAATAGCACTTTAATAACTATGAAAATGCAGCCAATTAATAAGATAAACTAGGGCTCAATCATGTGACTCTGAAAGTAGGGCCTGAGTTTTCATGCTACAGTTACCAATGATAAGGCTAGCTTCTCAATGGGTGCGTATCGCGTTTCTGGTCCGCTCAGTACCGTACTGATGTAGTAGATCAAGAATTGCTCCTTGCCATCTGTCCGAACGAGAACAACACTGATCGCCCCCTCCGTTACCGCCAGATAAACTATCAAATTCTCCCCCTCAGTAGGGCTCTGCAAGATGGGTGGGCTAGTCAGATATTGCTTTAGATGTTGAAACGCTTGCTCGCACTCATCCAGCCATTGGAACTGGGTCACATTTGCTTTCCTCAAAATTTTGAAAAACGAGAGGCACTTTTCTCCCATCCTAGAGACAAATCTGCTCAAAGAAACTATCCACTCGGTCAATATCTGAACATCTTTCAAACATCGCGGCGAGGGCATCTGGATGATGGCTTCAATCTTCTCTAGGTTTGCTTCAATCCCCCGCTAAGTAATCATGAATCCCAAGAATTTTTCGAAAGCCACACCAAAGACGCATTTTTTTGGGTTCAACTTCATCTGAAATTTATTAAGAGTTTGAAAGACTTTTTTTAGGTTTTCTACATGTTTGGCAGCTGTCTTGCTCTTTACTACCATGTCATCCACATAGGCCTCGACCGTTTTGCCGATCTGCTTCTTAAAGACTTCCATTATGAGTCGTTGGTAAGTGGCCCCTGCATTCTTCAAACCGAACGGCATCACTTGGTAGCAGTACGTTCCTTGGTAGGTTATGAAAGCTATTTTTTCTTCATCTTTGAGGCTCATTTTTATCTGATGATACCCAGAGAAGGCATCCAAGAAGCTGAGGAGCTCGTGCCCTGATGTAGAGTCTACCAGCTGATCGATTTTAGGTAAGGGAAACTATCCGTTGGGCATACTTTGTTTAAGTCAGTGAAATCGATGCACATCCTCCACTTATTGTTTTTCTTCTTCACGAGTACCACGTTCTCCAGTCACTCATGGTATTTAACTTCCCGAAAGAATCCAGTGTCAAGCAGTTTTTTATCTCTTTCTCTATGACCTCTTGTCTCTTCTTGCTCTGCCAACGCTTCTTTTGTCTGACTGGCTTGCAATCGATTCGGATACCGAGAGCATGCGAAGCTACTGATCGAGAAATTCCAGGCATATCGCTCGGTACCCAGGAGAAGACCGATCGGTTTTCTATCAAGCAGTCAGTGATTTCTTTGACCAGATCCTTTTCAAGCTCGAACCCTAAATTTGTGAATTTGGATCGGTCTTCCTGATCCAACATGACTTGTTGTGTCTCTTCGACAGGGTTCATCCTTTTAATTTCCTCATCAGCTCTCACATCGAGAGAACTTGTCAAGACGACCGCTCCATCAAGTGTCCTTGTCTCTGCCAAGTAGCATTCCCTAGAGATTCTCTGCTGACCTTTAACTTTGCTGATGCCATGGGAAGTTGGGAACTTCATTTCCTGGTAGTAGGTCGAGACGATTGCTTTGAGGGCATTCTGAGTGGCTCTTCCAATGATTGCATTATAAGCTCCCACAAATTTCACCACCAAAAATTCAACGTCCCTATCTACCTGACATGGCTTTTGTCCCAATTTTACTCTTAGAAAGACTCGAGCGAATGGGTAGGCTGATGCTCCAATTACCCCTTTGATGGGTCCCTCTATTGGCAGTAGTCGTTCCTCCGGTATCTTCATCTGCTTAAACGCATCGTAGTAGAGTAGGTCGACTGAGCTACTTGTATCAATCATTACTCGCTTCACCTCATTGCCATCCATATTCAAGTTGACTACTAACGCATCATCATGCGGGCAGCTAATTCCCTCCATATCAGATTCATCGAATAAGATCACCTCATCGTTTTGCTTCTTCTTCTTTACCGACAAATCCTACTGGGCGTACCTTTTTCTTCCTTTGGCGGTCGACCCTCCTGTCGCATTACCCCCAAAAATCATGTTGATGACTCGAACCGGTTGGTCATCTTGTCGCTCGACATTTCTATCATCTCTTACTCTAAACGGTGCTCTCGCGTCACGTCGATTGTCAGCATTCCTGTTCTGCCTCCCCCCACTGTTTCTGTCGTTTTGTCTCCCAAGCCTTCACCAATGTGTGACCGATCAATCCTACCCTCTTTATCTCGATCGATATTTTTCCCGTGCTTCAAAAATCTGCCCAGCCTTCCCCTTTGGATAAGGTCTTCAATTTCGTATTTCAAGGCCCGACAATCCTCCGTGTCATGAACGATGTCTTTATGGAAGCGACAATACATATCAGGGTTCAACTTGTTGGAGGGAGTCCTCAACTTATTGGGTTCTCGGAGGGGCTCCCCATCTGCTCTCATGGCTTCCAATACCTCTGTATACCGCCTGTTGAGCGGAGTGAAGAGTCTCGTCTTTGTCCCTGTCGATCGGTCGGCCTTCTCCAGCTAGACTGATCCTTCTGTCGCTTTTGTGAATCGTCTGATCTGTCGGTCGGCACGCGGTCGTCTGCTCTTCGTTTCGTGTTTTTTAGCACTTCCTCCAGCTGGATATACCTGTCCGCTCGACTTCTTATCTCTTGAATAGTTGTAGGCTGATCGAGGGCCAATGACTTCTTAAACTCTTCGTCCCTCGTGTTATTCATTAGGGCCGCCAACATGGATGAGCAAGTAAGGTCAGGGACTTCAACAGCTTCATTATTAAAGCGAGTGATAAAGTCCCATAAACTCTCATTCCTTCCTTGGGTCAACTGCATCACCTCCAAGGCAGTCTTCTGTGGCCGTTTACTTGTCACAAATTGGTTGAGGAACAGCAGCTTAAAATCCTCAAAGTAAGTTATGCAACTCGGTGGTAGACTATTGAACCATCTTCGAGCTCCTTCTTGAAAGGCAGTACAGAACGCCTTACATTGAATTGCATCAGGGACGCAATGCAGGTTCATCATCGACTGGAAGTGATGCAGATAATCTAGGGGATCAATCTTTCCAGTATATTTCTCAGGCGTCGATATTTTGGTACCGACTGCAGGAAGGCTATCCAGGATCTCCGGAATGAAAGGAGAGCTATACTGTGTGGACGTTCGGCCCGGGCGGGAATTCATGGCCAGATTGATTCGGTCATCCACGATTTTTTCTAGGACTTCAGCAGAATGGCGATCGGCCGTATCACCAATCTACCGAGCGAGGGTTTGCTGTTGTTCTGGCTGAGACTGCAGGATTTGACGAATCAATAGATCAGCCGCTTCCTCTATCTGTTTCTGGGTGAGGGAAGTTTGTTGTAATGCAGGAGGATTTGCGTCTAGGGGATGCTGGGAATTAAGGTGTGAATTGGCCTCGGCATTGTCTTCTAAGGCTACGCTCTGTTCTTCTTGATCTTGGTTGTGAGGTTGTGGTTGATCATTCGGATGCGAAGACTGAGTGCGGGAATCATGATGCGGTGGCGGAAGAGTGATGGGTAACTGCAAACCCATTCGTTGCATCGCGAGTGCCGTGACGGCGACTATATCAGGATTGGCTACTGCCGCCTGACTAACCTGTGTGTTTCTGGATGTGGTGCCCTGATGTCGAGCCCCAGGGTGGGCGCCAACTGGTTCAGTCTTATTCTGATGGGGCTGGACGTTGCTATTCGGATCCATAATTCTGTATGACTTTGGCTACTGAATACCTGCAAAACAAACAAGGCTCGCCGAGGGTTGATTGCTGGCAGGCCCCTCCGACTCTCAAGTTAGTCTTTTTTTAGAGGGTTTCGGTTGCTAAGAATAGAGAAACGTAGGGTTGTAATGTCGTACTTGTATCATGGCCAAATAGTACCTTATATATAGGATAATTGCTAGGTTTAGGTCTTTACGTAGGTTTTGGTGTTTGCATGGGAGATGATCATCTATGACTGGGTCGTCGATGTCTGGGCCTGGAATTGGGCCTTGTATGGCCCACCCAACTAAGTCTATTTCCCAAAGCAGTCACTATGATAAAAATTCGAAACCATGTACCCAATTCAGCCCACGAGACTCTAATTGTGTCTCTAAGCATATAAAATCACAATAAATTGTATCTTGATCTCTTATGTAAACCTTCATCACATACGACATAATCTCCAAATCAAAATGGCAGAAGTAACATCATTCTTACGGTTTACAACACTGCAAACAAACCACAACAATACATTCACATCAATACACGAATCGTACCCCGTAATACCTTCACCCGTACAATTGTGCTAGGTCGTTGTCTGATATATCTAATCATATATAAGTTCTCATTTCTATTTTCTGTAACACATACTCATGCGACTCAGACAAGGGATCAGTTGCTACCGTCTGCTTTGATATGACCAGAATGCATGTAACTTAACGCAAATTTCAGAATGCCCATGTACAATCGTACTTCTGGGCTCTGATACCATATATGTAGCACCCCCACTCCCGTAGGACTCGAACCCAACATCGTGGGTGATATCTGAGTCCGTGCCTCGCGAGGGTGGTGTGCTAGAGCACTCAAATACAGTCGAAAACTCAGTATAATTTTTTTGAATATGATCATATGCGCGGAAAGCAGTAGGCAATTTGGGCCCGCTTTAATTTGTAGACATTTTTGGTTATAATAATACACTCAATAGTATTTAGCCATTTCATGAAGTGAAAGCCATAATCGAATTGGGATCAATTTTATTCATACACACTTTCAGTGAATACAGTACAATCATTAGAGGGCCCACTAAAATACAAAGCACTATTTTGCAGGAATTACGGAAATATAAATTTATACAAGAACAGGACAACACGAATGCAGACGTGAACTGATCCCGACCTCTATCTCTGACTAGCATGCAGTAGGCGTACTTCCGTTTGTCCAACCGGGTACTCTTCAAAGCCTAAAAAATAATTACAAATTTTAGGTGAGTTTTGCGAACTCAGTGAGGGACCATCATCGATGGTTCACCCAATTTATGCAACACTCAAGCAGTTGACAGTTATATCACAGTTTCACATTCAGAAGTTCTACATTATTGCACTCAAACAAATCACAGTTATTTCACATTAGCATATTCAGAAATACCACATGATTGTATGACATCAGTATAAGACATTCTTGCCTTTCACCCAATCAAATTGATGCAATCAAATGCATATGAAATGCGTATGTGACACTTTCCCATTTTATTTCGGTGTTGTGACCAAGCGCCTGAACTATCCCAATATGGGCGTATTAATCAGTGAGCTTATGGCTCTGAATCACGGTGGGCTCGAGGCCCTAGTACGTTAAGCCTGAGGCTCTGAATCACTGTAGGCTCGAGGCCCTAATACAGTGAGCTTTTAGCTCTCGGTAGCTGCTCCGGTCATAACTGTCATTATCTGTTCATGCATTCATGTATGAAATGCATATGTTTCAATGACACATATATCACACTTAATCCATGTATCGCAATGTGTCACATTATAAACAAGTAGTTCACACTTTCCCAATTAAACAGTACATACACCATAATGCATCCATGTGTCACAATAACAAGTAGCTCACAATTTCAATTAAACAGTACATATATCGCAATGAATCAATGTGTCACAATTGATCACATTATAAGCAAGCAATTTTCAGATTCGTAATTATCACAATTCACCACATCGCAAGCACTTCTATGTCATATCTCCCAATACATAGGACCTTCTATCCGAAATTTACAATCATAAACAATCACAAAACCTCCCATTATTCACTGCAGTAGACATATAGTAATTGAGAGAACCATCTAGGTTACTCACCAATAGCTTCCAAAACTAATGCCTAGAAATCTCGGCAACGTCTGTGGCTCGACGTTCCAACTGTGCCTCTATAACAGTCAAATATATGAACATTACCAAATGTATAATGATATGTGCTTAATTGTTGATATTTTTAATTATTTTCACTTAGCGATTAATGGTACAAAAATGATTAACATATTCACTTTAATTCATATTTGTCTTTAGGTGCAATTTGAAAGTAAAAAAATTAAAGTGAGTTAAAAAGTATTATATATGGGTCATTTTCTGAATATTTATTTTGCTTGCTTTTATTGAAGAAGAAGAAAATGAAAAGACAAAAAAAAGGAGCAAGACATGGTTTTAATTGCGTGGCAACAAGGCATTTTGCAATTAGCTAAAATCACAGCAGCGTTTTACTCAAAGGAGGAACAATTAATTAAATGGCCCGTAGAGGAGACACACAATTCACGCAAATCAAGCATTAAAATCCCAATGGAGAATTGGCTAAGTCCCAGCAGAAATCAACAGTACAAAAATTGAAGTCACGACAACAATGCTACAGCTGGAGAATTTGACGCAAAAAAGAAATCAGACAAGCCAAGAGCGTGGAGAAGGCTCAAGCACGCGCGATAGAGGGACCAGCAGCAAGAGAGCAACAGCAGGCGTGGATTAGAGAATAAGGCTGGAACGTGGAAACCAAGGCATTAGGCATGCGGCAACACAAGAGGAAAATGAGGAGAATAAATCACAAGAAATCAGGAGGGTAGTCACTCAAGACACATGAAACTTTAAGTAGCAGTGAAACGTTGAAAAGTCCAAGCAAGGAGAAATTCCTCAATTAGCTGGAGGAGACTAGCAACAATCAACAAGGAGTGACCAATAAGGAGGGCCAGCGCAAATGGAGACAACGAAGACACAACCAAAAATAAAAAGCATAGCTGGAGAGCAGACAAATGGACAGAGAAGGAATAACAAGCAACAGGTGAATTAACGACACAAGAAACGCAGAAGCAGACAACAAATTAGGAAAACGTGGCAATTAAACAGAGGTGACACGCACAAGGGCTAGGAGGACACAAAGAAATTAAAAAGCAAACAGCAAATCAAGAGAACCACGCTGGACAGCAAATAATTGAAAGACGCAACAATCAACGCAAGAAAAGAGAATTAACGCACAAAGAGTGGGCGGCGGAGAGTCGACGCAGACCTATGAGTATAGCTGAATCATAAGTAGCGGTGGAGGAAAGTTTGATTTTCATCTTGTCACACATGGATATAAAAAGCATTGGATCAGCAACAAAGAGGAGGTTGGCGAGAGTGAGAAGAAAATAAGGTTTTCGGTGGGAGATTAAAAATAGGACTGAAGCAAATTTTTCAGAAAATATTCATGATGGGCTAAACATTTTGATGCCGGTTCGGAGGTTAAATTGACGCCAACGACCCGGGATAAGTAGTATTTTCATTATTTTGTTGTTTCTTTCTCTCGTTAGGAATTGATTGTGTTATCCTGTTTGAACTGCTTTGGGTTTTGTGTATGGATAATCGGACTTTCGTTATTGTTCGGTTATTTTAATATGAACCTATTGGGTATTGTGATTTGATAATTTTAATGCGTTCATTGAATTATTAATTTCAATCCCATTGCTAGA
>JAOSBM010146487.1:0-13359 GCA_027568955.1 Erythroxylum tenue | reverse complement strand
CATATTTCATTAATAACAAAAGTAAGAGTTTTACAAAGCTTTAATGGCATTTCAAGCCATAATACATCATTTGAGTTTAAGAATCAAAAATACAAAATACGCTTGAACTAATAAAACTTGAAATGCAGCTAAAGCCTTGAATTCCCAAAAATCTAACTTGAAAATACAAAAAAATGCCAATTCGGAGTGATGTCCTACTCTTGACCTACTCGATCTCTTGCTCATCACTTGAATAGGGGCAGGAGAATGGGGATGAGCTATAAAGCTTATGGGTAACAATTTTATAACCGCTAACAAGAAAAACCCTTGAAAAATATTCATTTTCATTGAAGAATGGACATTGAAACATAAAGCACATATTTCTCAAAATTCACTTTTATCAAACAAATCATAAGCAACATATATCATGAATTCATCAACTTGTTCACAAATCATAAACACATAGGCACATTGAAATGGTTTGGGTGGATCGAAAACAGAACGTACTACACATTTCCCCTAAGGGTCCTGTGTAGCCGTGAACAGAACATACTATCGCAATCGCACTTAATGGTCTTGCACAGCCGTGAACTTATGGGAGTCCATGAAGGAGCTCCATGCCACTAGCGGGTAGGCAGGAGAAGCCTTTTGTCAAAGTGCACTTGACTAAACTTAGGGGACCACCACAAACCCATCTAACATGTATTTCATATCTTGTAAACCTATTGCCCAAAATGGCACATTTCTTTCAAAACTTGATTTCATAACCATAACATTTTTTCAAAAATCAATAGTCCTTCAAAACAATTTCCATAAACCAATAATGCAATTCATATACAAACATGTAGCACATTCTTAAAGCTTTCAAATGCAATAAATGAACATGTATAAAGTAGCTAAAAATCCTTTATTTCCGTTCTTTCAAAAGAAACATTTCTGGCTTATTACTCAATTATAAAGTGTAACCCATCTTGAAATCTTTTCTTGTTACTTGCTCAAATGTGTCCTTCCTCTTGCTCCTCTTTCCTCACTTGCCTCACTTGATTTCCTTAAACGATAACTAAAATTCCATTCAATTTGGTTCAATAATTGGAAAGTTACAACCTAAACAATTTCGAACTATCCTTATGCAAGAAACAAAGTTCTATGCTCACTCCCAAAATTGAAATTCGTAGAGACTGAATTTAGACTCCATTCCTTCATACACCTTGTATCCCTATGTCTCTAGTTTACAAAAAATTGAAAATCAATCAATTTTGACATCTATATCAAAAGTTATGCTCAAAATACCAAACTATGTTTGTGCAGAAAAATGGAGCTTGCCGTGGCAAAACTCGGAAGTTCGACGCGGCGAAACATCGCAGAAACCTGTTCCGATAACGGGTTTTGCCACATTGTTCATCTCTTCTCTTCCCCCTTTCATATATAACCCATATTAACACTAAACCATCTCTTATAATTCATTTTCAAGCTCATGCCAACCCAAAATCAATAACAAAAACATCAAAATCTATCCTTGATTATTAACCAAACAATAAAACCGTTACATAAACCATTCCTCAACAACTTCCTACCCACATTCAACCTTGTTTTCACTTCTAACTACCCTAAGTAAAGCTTCATCCAACAATCAAGAAGGGTTTATGCTTATACTTACTTATTGAAGCTTCAAAATCTTCAAACTCTTGAAGAGTTCCCAAAACCCTAGCTTTTCTCTCCTTTCTTCCTCTCTTCCACGATTTTTGCTCTTCTACCGTACAATACTACATTTACTTCTTTCACTTTTACCCTACATGCATGAGCAAAATCAATTATGCCCTTCCATGTATTGCCTTAGCCTTCTAACCTTAAGTGATCTTACAATTTTTCCCTTGTACATTCTTTCTTCTTCAATTTAACTTACACCATACTATACTCTAACTTAATCTTAATTTCTCCATTTAATACTTCTAATTCCATCAATCTAAGCAATAAATCCTCCAATCATTAACATGCTAATTAAACTCCAAACAAAAATAATTAATAAATAAAGACCTCAAAAATAAATTGAAATCATGCTTATTCAATAAGAAAAGAATTCAGGGGCCAACAATTTTGGTGATGGCCAAAACTTCCTCTCTTCTCCTTCTTTCTCCTCTCTTTTAATTAAAAAAAACGTGTTTTAATGCCAAATGAAGGGGTTGCATGGCCACACACATAAGGAAGGGTATAGAGTTTGGCTCTTCTTTGACCAAGCATGATAAATTTTCCATTTTGCCCTTTGATATGTGAAATTACCATTATACCCTCCAAACTTGCCTAAATTTGCAATTAAGTCCATAATTTAGAGATCTCCAAAAAAAAAATTTTTATTTTGGTCCTTGGACTCTTGGAAATAATAATTAAGCCCCTTAACTTCATAAAATTACATATTGGTCCTCCAAGAATTGAAAAATTACTATTAAGTCCTTTAACTTTTAACAATTTGCAAATAAACCCTTATGTACTTCAACTTTTCCTTTTAAACTTTCTAAGTGTCCAATAAGTCTATCAATCATGTCTAATCACCCCTAAGGTACTAGAACACATTTAATTCAACCACCATGGTCGTATTCATCTAATGGACTCGGTTCTACATACTTAAAAGCTTATATGTTAGAAATCTCCAAGATTTCGAATACCGATGAACTCTAAGTTCATGTAAGGGCATATAACATTATAAATCATTTACATATACACCCAAATGACTTAAATACATGTTTGAACTCATACACAACCATGTATATATCATTATACAGTAGCATCTCCAAGTACCGACCAATAGAAAAGATCTCAAAAATTTTGGCGTTACAAGTCCTCCCCTCCTTAAAAGAGTTTCTTCCTCGAAACTCTGATGTTGAGGACACAAATAAATGGGGGTACTGACGTCTCATAGTATACTCAAGCTCCCATGTCATCTCCTCAACCTTATCGCTCTTCCAAATAACTTTAACCGCGGGTACCTCCTTACTGCATAATTTCTTTATCTGTCGATCCAAAATCTGCAATGGCCACTTGAAAACTTAGGTCTTCCCTCAGTTCTATTGGAGGTGTCTCCAAAACATGAGATGGATCCAGTAAGTACTTTTTAAGCATCTATACATGGAACACGTTATGGATCTTGTCTAAGTCTGGTGGCAATTCCAACTGATATGCCACAGTCCTGACATGCTCCAAGATACAAAAAGGTCTAATATACTAAGGGTTTAGCTTCCCTCGACTCTGAAATCTGATGATACCTTTCCATGGTGATATCTGCAGAAAAACCTTGTCACCAACTGCAAACTCTAACGGTTGTCACCTCTTATATACATAACTCTTTTACGATCCTGGGTGACTTTCATTTTCTCTCGAATGACTTTTGTTTTTTGAGTGGTGACTTTTATCAATTTGGCTCCTTCAATTTTGGTTGTACCAACCTCATCCCAACATAAAGGTTCCCTACATTTCCTCCCATAAAGTGCTTCATATGGTAGCTTACCGATACTTGTCTGATAACTATTATTATAAGCGAACTCTATCAAAGGCAAGTGCCGATCCCATCCTCCTTGGAATTCCATCACACTTTCTCCTGGCATGTCCTCCAGTGTCTGAATGGTCCTCTCTGACTGACTATCGGTCTGGGGTGGAAAGCAGTACTAAACTTTAGTTTTGTACCTAAGGATTCCTAGAATTTTAGCCAAAATCGTGAGGTGAATCTCGGATCCTTATCTGATATTATAGAAACTGGCACCCCGTGCAGCTTCACAATCTCGTCAATATCTAACTTGCCAATTTCTCCAATTAGTAGGTTGTGTGGATAGGTAGAAAATGAGTAGTCTTTGTTAATCCATCCACTATAACCCAAATAACATTATGACTCTTAGGTGTACGAGGTATTCCAACTACAAAATCCATTGTCACATGCTCCCACTTCCATTCCAGAATAGGCAAAGATTGTAACACATGTTGGAGTCCGCTTAAGTCCAAAATCCAACGCTTGCAAAATATCATAATACTTGAGCATATTCCCATGAAATCTCCTTAACCATTTTAATAGGGAGTCAAAAGAAGATACACAAACGAAACTACTTCAATCTATCATTTCATTACTCAAGCAACAGAGTTTGATAAACTTTATTTACATATCAAAAGCCACACCCTTGGCTTATTACAAAAATACAAAATAGAAAATGTAGCAATTCCTTTAGGCTCTTGATCACTTGATCTCCTAGTTATAACCTGAGGATGGGGACAGGAAGGGGGTGAGCTTGAAAGCTCGTGGAAAACAGTTTATAATAAAAACATAAACAAAACTTTTGAAACCATTTTTCTTGCCATAGAAAAACTTTCATTGAGTTTATAAAACACATGGTTCTTAAGTTTTTAGACAAAATCCACAAGTCACAAAACATGAATGTAGCAAACTTGATCAAACATATCATGAGCACATAAACATATCAAATGGTTTGGGTAAGTCCAAAAATAGAACATACTAGACATTTCTGATCAGCTCTCATTTGATCTTTAGATTAAACCCTTGGAAACCGAATCAAAAATAATTTAATTCCAAGGATTGCAATATAGGATGCAACCTCGGGTCGTCTCACTTAATCAGAACCTAATGAAATGGACCTAAGCTAGCCTGTATGTTATGAAATGCAGCTAATTTAGTAATAAGGGGGTTTTGATCTTTGAAAAAATTAAAAAAATAAAATGCATTGTAAAAAGCATGTAAAATGTATTTTTGGATTTTTGAAAATAGAAAATGAAAAGATTAAAACAAGTGATAAAATCCTTTTGAAAACAAGCTTTGGTTATCATAGTCCAAAACTAATTTGATTGGTGTAGAAATGACTAAGCTTTAAATGATAAACCTTAAAGGACTCTTTAAGTCTAGGATCTTGATCAATGAACTCCATTTCTTAAGATCTTGTTAAGTGCTCTTAGTGTGTCCGGTCGGATTTACCAATGCAATGGGTCAACTGAAATCTAACATTAACTCAGTATCAAACACAACTAGGCAGATAAAAGAGAATCAACAAGATCATAAGTAGACATATATGAGACTTCATATATTTAAGCTCAAAGTTCTATATAAAAAATACAAACAACACATTGAAAATCCAACATTTGATTAAACTATAATCAAGTAGTTTCACTACAAGTTACAAATCCTAGACTTAGGTTTTCATAAATCATAGCTAAACTACGGATTAAGCTACTCCCCTTTGAAGCTCATTAAACTCTAGCCGTCACTACATTTTTAGGAGAGAAGAAATGCCTAACCACGCATTGCAACCAAAAGCTTCACAACTAGGAACGAATCCAAGCTACCCTTGGTAGAAGTCAGAGGTGAAAATGGAAGAGAAAACCTATGAGAGAGTTGTCCTCAAGGAACCCTGAAGGAAACCCTGGGTGGTAAGGTCGTGAGTGTTTTCTTTTTGATCTCTCTTCACTCGTATATCTCTTATTGAATGTTATCCCCCGTTTGCAAAAGGAATATTCATGTATATATATGTCGGCACTCTCCACTTATCTAAAAATAGGTTTCTTCTCAAAAATGGGTTGCTGGGTTGGTTTGCACAGTATGTGAAACTTCCAAAAATGGTTCGGGTCTTTGAGGTTCGCCGCGGGGACAGATTTAATTTTTGTCGCGGCAACCTTTAATGTTTTCTCCGTGGAGAAACACTGACTTCCCTGACAAGTCATCTCATGACTTCCATTTCTTTGTTCCACTTTGGGTATACTCTTCTTGAGTTGGCTCTACTCCCCTTCAAACCTGCAATGAAAAGTAATAATTTGTAATATCAATTGTCCTACAATTTAAGGGAGTGCAATTGTTAATTAATTATGATAATTTGACCCTCAAATCACATTAATTCAAAACAAGTACTCTTAGGTCAAATTAAGCACAATAACCAACAAAAGGAGCTGAAAAGTATAACAAAACCATGAAAATGTCACTAAATAATATAGCAAAATTGGGTTCAATCAATTTCCCATAAGGGTCCTGAGTAGCCGTGAATAGAACGTACTAACGCAATCTCACATAATGGTTTTACGTAGCCGTGAACTTATGGGAGTCCATGAAGGAGCTCCATGCCACTGCGGGCAGGCGGGAGAAGCCTATAGTTAGGTCAACGTGCATCTGACGGTTTTTGAGGGACTACCACAAACCGACATAACACATAGATTTCAAAATCTTGTAAACTTGTTGCCCAAAATGGTACTTTTCTTGAAAACTTGCTTATCATATACTTGACGTATATCTTGAAAACCATTCTTGAAAACATGACTTCATAAACATGCATCTTTTCAAAGAATCATTTGTAAAGACTTTTCATCAATTCACAATTCATGAAGCAACCATATAGCAGATTTCACAAATCATTCAAAAACAATAGATGCAATATTTATGATGCACTTGAAATCAGTGATTTTCTTTAATTTAAAGAAAACAGTAGTGGCTTATTGATTCTATTATAAACGTGTACCCACCTTGATTTCCTTTCTTAAAGACTTGCTCAAAAAGCTTCTTCTTTTGTTCCTCTTGTCTCTCTTGATCCCTTTATACAATAACAAAAATCCCACGCAATAGGGTTTTCAATTGAAAATCCTTCAAAGAACAAACACTAAAATTGGTTCTAAAATACTTAAACCCAAACATTTTCTAACTCCATAAACTAGAATCCTTCCAAAAATCCAAGAGATTTTTAAAATGCTCTTACCTTCATTTTTCACCAAATGAAGGGATCTTTAGCTCCAAAGAAAGCTCTTCTCTTTGCAAACAACCTTTTTCTCTTCTTGAACAACCTCAAAATCTCTCTTGAGGGATAACATAATTAAAACCCTAGCTTGCTTCTGTTATTTCTTTATTTCTCTTTTTCTCTTCATATTTCTCTCTCTTCATGACACTCTCTTCTCATCCACGCATTTTGTTTCTCTAGAATCTTCTTATTTTCTCCTTTATTTATAAGCGTGGAAATACTTCTTCTTCCAATTATGCCCTTAATGAGTCTAAAAAGTCCATTTTATCCTTCCTTATAGGCTTATGTTCTTTTAAACTGAAGTGTCTTGTCAAAAATACCCTTGAACATTCTAACACAACACTTTCTTCCAGAAAAATGTCCCCCATTGTCTTAAGTTTCTAATGCCTCCAAAATCATTCAATTTGGTTTAGAAATCCGAAAGATGTAATCCAAACATTTCAGACTGTTGTTACACTGAAACAGTACACTATACCCAACTTCCATCCAGAACTTGAAAGTCTTAGAGACTGATTTACAAATCACTTTCTTCAGATAATTTGTAACTTTATGTATCTAGTTCACCACAAGTCAGAAATCATCTCATTTGGAGCTCTACAGATCAAGAAATCATCAAAATATTGAAGTATGTTCAGTGGAATAACACCAATTCATATTACTTAAGAGCACACTCACTGTACCCGTCTGACCGCGCGTCGTAACGCTAGTCAAAATTAAAATAACTAGACTACTACTGTAGCAGTGGCGAGTCTAGGTCGATCCCACAGAGAGTGTGTGTAAAGTTTATGAAATGAAAATAATCGGTGTTTACACTTAAAGGGGGTTTGGATTTTTAAAGAAGAAAATAAAATAAAACTATCTAATAAAAACAAATTAAAGAAAACAACAAAAAAAAATGATAAATTTGGAGAATTCAGTAGGGACTTGATTCTTTGGTTCAACCTCGGCCTACACCCTGACTAAGCATATTTTATTAATTTGTTGTTCTTTAACCTCTCCTAGCAATTATTAATCATGGGCTAATAATTAACCCGAGTTTTCCCTTAGGTTTTGTTTAATCAAGATACGATCGTTAATAAACCTAACCACCGAACAACCTAGGATACGATCTCTAGATTTAATTAAGCAGTAGCATTATGAATTAGGAAAACCAATTAATCAAGGCAACAACTACATACGATGAGTCATTTAACCTAGGTCATGTTATCCCTAATGATTACGAATCATTAGTCGCTACACATGAATTTCAGCATAACAATTATGGATTATATTGAAATTCTAGCAATGGGTTTTGCAATTAACAATTCAATGAACGCATTAAAATCATCAATTCATAATACCCAATAGGTTCATACACAAATCACCGAATAATAACGAAAATCCGATAATCCATACACAATACCTAAATTAATTAAAATAGGATAACATAATCAATTCCTAATGACAGAAAGAAACAACAAAATAATTTAAATAATGTTTAGCCCTTCATAAATATTTTTCGGCAAAAATGCTTCAAACCCATTGTAATGTCCACCGAAAATCCCCTTATATTCTTCTTCACTTTCAACAACGCAACCCTTCTTCTGTTGTTGATAATGTGACAAATAAATGTCATCCATCAACTAAAACCTTTCGCTCCTGCGTTATTGTTGCGCCGACCCTCTCAATATGTTGCGTCTGTTACGTTTATGTTGCCCTCTCGCGTATGCTGTGTGTCTACTGTGCTTTGTTGTTGTTTATTCCTCGTGCCTGCTGGGACGCACGCCTCTTGGCTGCGCCTCCCACCTGGCTGCTTTGTCCTCTGCGCTATTGCTTTTTATTCTTCATTTGCACCTCCCGTATTTTCCCTATCTTTCTGTCACTTATGTTACTCTTGCATTGATTTATTGTTTGATTTTTAATTCCTCTGTCTTCTCCTTGTGCGCGGCGTCACTTACGTTCTCCACTGTGTTTTGGTTCCTCTTCTCCTGACTTGCGTTACTTGATTTAATTTAATTTTTTTCTGCTGGGTCCCTCTTGGACGCCCCTTGCGTGATTGGACAATGGCATTTGTCCTCTCTATTGTGCCTTCAGCTGCATCACTTACGCAGCTGAACTCCAAAATGATGCCCTCTTTACATTCTCCCCTAGCTAATTTAATTTGCTCCTTATTTCGTCGACACTGTTGATTCGATAGGCCCATTTTAATGAGCCCTTCCCTCAAACCACTAATGCCTGCTCTATTTGTTGCCTCAGTCCACCCTCTATATGTTGCGTCCTCTTAGCTATCGTTTGATGCATTTCTCATCTATTGTAGCATTTTTCCTTCTATTCTCTTGTATTGCGTTATTTTTATTCCCCTTATTTCCGTACTTCTGCTCCTCGCAATGACAATTTAATTTGCAAATCCCTTGTCTCCTGTTGCTTTTATCGCCCATTACAATTTTTAATTTGCTCTCCAGCCTTCCTATTCTAGCGTTGCACCTTCGTTCCTCATTTAATTGCTGTGCCTCCGTAACGCTGTGTCTCACGCCTCCTCTTGTGTGATTTTTCAATTAAAATGCCACCTCAAGCCAGCACAATAGTCACGCCTGCGTTAGTTGCTTCCTTAATTTTCCATTTTTCTTGGCCTTTTGTTTTTTTTTCTTCTTCCTCCATGAAAGCAAATTGATTTAATTTTCAGAAAATGATCCATATTTCATGCTTTCGGCTCACTTTAATTTCTTTTCTTCCAAATTGTACCTAAAATAATATATAAATTAAAGTGATTATCTTAAGCATTTTTATGTCAATAATTGCTAAGTGTAAATGATTAAAAATATCAACAATTAAACACATATCACCGTCCCATGTTTTTCACTCAATATTTCTCAATTCATTTCAAATAGCTATGATTTTTGGTAGAGATATAGAGCTATGTCTTACGAATCCAATGGTTCAAGAATCAGATCATTTGGGTGTCTAGAGAAGAAGTTATGACCAAAAGAATCCAATTTGTTTTTGTCCTCAATCATACTGAACCTGTTTCGGGGAAACAACCATAACTTTCTCTAGAAATTTCTGATTAAGGGGTTCTTTGGATGGTTCAAAAGAGGACTTCAAGAGTTACAATGTTCATGAAGACCTCGAAGATAAATTCTATCTTCTGCATTTTCTTCCTTCTGACCTTTGTACCTTCTCACTTTTGCATCGTTTTACTTTTGCTTCGTCTTACTTTGCATCGTCTTACTTTTGCATCGCCTTACTTTTACTTCGTCTTACTTTTTCTTCGTCTTACTTTTGCTTCATCTTACTTTGAATCGTCTTACTTTTGCTTCTTCTTACTTTTGCTTCGTCTTACTTTTGCTTCATCTTACTTTACATTGTCTTACGTTTGCTTCATCTTACTTTTGTTTCGTCTTAATTTGCATCGTCTTAGTTTTGCTTCATCTTATTTTTGCTTCGTCTTACTTTGTATCGTCTTACTTTTGCTTCGTCTTACTTTGCGTCGTCATACTTTTGCTTCGTCTTACTTTTACTCTCCAGAGCATCTCCACTTATAAATATCATAACTTTTGACCCAAATGTTAAAAAATTCCATAATATATACCATTGGAAAGATAAAAGAAAGTCCTACAACTTTCTAGAAAACATGTTTGCCTAAATCAGCCGAGATTAGCCCAGAATTTCCCATGAATTCAGAACATAAATTTTACATTCCTCCGCCAATGTACTGCACCCAGTTCTCAACTTCATGACTACTTTTGAGATTTTTAGAGATAGAATTGAAATTTGATTTCTTCATAAGAAATGTAGCCATATGTTTCTAGTTTAATCCAAATCAAGAATCATCTCATTTGGATAACTAGAGAAAAATCTATGACTAACAGACCGAAGCAAACTTAGTGAACATTTTCCAGGTCAACTCTTTATTTCAAAAATCTTTTCTTAACACAACTCATACAAAGATCACCTTTTCTGCTTCATTTATTCCTCATTCTCAACTCCATTTCAAGTCAGTATCATCCACAAAGAAAAATATAGTCCATGATTAATCATGAGCACTAATAACGGAATATACACATATGTACATATTCTTCATCAACTTTCATTTTACTGCTAACTTTCACCTTAATTCTTCCTATTTCAAAATCTCTTATCCACCAAAAACACCATAGCTGATCATGAATCAATCCATTTTTCTCATTCCTTACTTTACTCTTGTCTATCATTTTTTGGTTCAAAGACTTTCATTCATTTTTTCTTTACTTGTGACTAATCACTAAAATTTCTTATTCAATAGTTCTAATCTTCCAAGAAAAGTTCAGGGTCCAACAACATACCTACTGGTTTCTGATGCTCTGCCTTAATCTATTGACAAAAAAGGCATCTGGCCACAAATTCTGTTATCTCTCTCTTCATCCCTGACCACCAATAACTCTCTTTAAGAGTTTGATATATCTTGGTACTACCCGGATGCATAGCATAAGCTGAAGTGTAAGCTTCCTCCAAGATAGCTCGTCTGAGGTCCTGGTTATTCGACACACAGACTCTGCCTCTAAAAACTAACAGCTTGTCTTCTCTTAGTATGAACCCCTCACTCTCTTCGGATAACAGCTTCTCCTAAATAACTCTTAACTCAGGATTGTCAGCCTGTTATCTCCTAGCCTTATCAAATAATGTCGGTTGAACTTCAAACCATGCTAGCAGTGTTCCATCATCCTCTGCCACTGGGAGTCCAACACCAAGGCTTCGCACACTCATTAAATGTGTTATGCGAAGATCTTGCTTATCAGTTACTACCGAACAGGACTCACAACTCAATGCATCGGCTACCACGTTGGCTTTTCCTGGATGATATTCGATTATTAGGTCATAATCCTTAATCGATTCTAAGTATCTCCTTTGTCTGAGATTTAACTCTTTTTGTGTCATCAGGTGCTTTAGACTCTTGTGGTCAGTTTATATATGACAAGTATCCCTATAAAAATAGTGTCTCCAAATCTTAAGTGCAAATACTACCGCTGCAAACTCCAAATCATGTATAGGATAATTTAGCTCATGCTTCTTCAGCTGTCTAGAAGCATATGTGATCACTCGCCCAGGCTGCATAAGTACACAGCTGAGTCCCTAGCGACTTGCATCACTTTACACTTCATACCCTACTCCCTGGGTAGGTAGGGCAAGCACTAGTGTTGAAGTCAATCACTTCTTCAGCTCCTGGAAACTGGCCTCGCATTTATCATCCTGCTGAAATTTTATTCCCTTCCGGGTAAGCCTCGACAAAGGAGTTGTAAGCATGGAAAAATCCTCAACAAACCTCCGATAATAACTAACTAATCTCAGAAAGCTGCGAACTTTTATCACATTCTTGGGTTGTTCCTATTCAAATATAGCTTCCACTTTCTTTAGATCTACTAAAATACCTTCCTCTAATACAACATGCCCAAGAAATCCTATCTTCCTTAGCCAAAATTCACACTTTGAGAACTTCACATACAACTGTCTTTTGCGAAGTATTTGTAGCACAATCCGGAGATGTCTAGCATGCTTCTCTTCATTCTTAGAGTAAATCAGAAGATCATCAATGAAGACTATGATAAACTGATCAAAATAAGGAGGGGACACCCTGTTCATTAATTCCATTAATAATGTAGGTGCATTTATTAATCTGAATGGCATTACCAAAAATTCATAATGTCCATACCTCATCTGGAAGGCAGTCTTTTACACATCATTCACATCAATCTTCAATTGACGGTACCCAGACCTCATATCTATTTTTTAGAATACTATAGCTCCTCTTAACTAATCAAATAAATCATCAACCCTGGGAATTGGATATTTATTCTTGATGGTAACCCTATTTAACTGCCGATAATCAACACATAAGCGGAGGGTCCTATCTTTTTTTTAACAAACAATACTAGTGCTCCCTATAGTGAATGACTTGATCTAATGAAGCCCTTATCCACCAACTCTTGTAATTGAATCTTCAATTATTTCAATTATGTTGGTGTCGTGGGATACAGTGGTATAGATATTGAGGTCATCCCCAGGATTAAGTCAATAGTGAAATCAAATTCCCGATCAAGTGGCAATCCAGGTCACTCCTCCGGAAAAACATCAGGGAACTCGCGCACAATAGGGACATCACCCAGTTCAACCCTTTATGCCGAAGTTTCAATAACATGTGCAAGGAATGCCTGGCATCCTTGATGAATCAACCTCTTAGCCTTCATCACCGATATCAAATAACTTGTTAATACTCGTCGGTCACTAGTAAATTTAATCGAGACTCCATCCTGAGGTTCAAACTCTACCTCTTTCCTAAAACAATCAACCCTAGTTTGATACCTCTCTAACCAGTCAATCCCCAATATCTCCTTAGAATCCCAAAGATCGAGTGGAATAAGATCTGCCTCTAATACAACATCGCCTATCTTTATCGCACAAGCTGTATATACTTTAGGGGATGACTAATACCCTCTGGCTCAGGTCGTAGAGGTCCAACCTAGCGATGACTTCCCTATTGGTTTATGCCCTATAGCCAATCGCTTTGGTTGTAGTTTAGTGTCAAAATATTAAAGAAAACACATTTTTCTTAATTAATAAATGAAAACATTTTTCAAAATTTAATCAAGAAAAATACTTT
>JAOSBM010146480.1:0-13364 GCA_027568955.1 Erythroxylum tenue | reverse complement strand
AGAGCTTTTCGTTGGACAAATCAACTGGGAAGAAATGTTACATGCTCTCTGCAAGGAACCTGGTGATTGCTTGGAGTTGTGCTCCTTTTTATTGGAAATGGACTTCTGAACCTGAATGCAGGTATATCTATCTTCCTCTAATATTGACTACATTGAAGGTCCAATTGTTTGCCTGTTTCAGTAACTTGTATATATTGTTGAAATTTACTATTGTTATTCTTCAAACAGATTTGGAGAAGTGGCTGAACTTATTGATGTACGTTGGCTGAAAATTCGTGGCAAAATTAGTGCTTCTTTTCTATCCCCAGCAACATTTTATTTAGCCTACCTGGTGTTTAAAGCAGCTACTGAAACCTATGGATTTGACCGACCTTTAGTTGTTTCAATGGGACTTGCTGGAGCTGAAAGTCCCATGCGATCTGTTTATTTGGATGCAGGGAGAGGACGGAGGCAGCGATACCAAACTGGACGAAGGAGGATTGGATTAATAAGGCGGATGTTTATGTCTGGAATGCGAATGCAAGCTACAGGGCTGTTGTAGAAAGTGATGGCCCTTATCCAAGAGAGAGGAAAGATGGGTGGTTGGAGATTGAATTGGGTGAATTCTTTAACAAGGAAGGTGAAGAAGGGGAAATTGAAATGACCGTATTTGCAACTGATGATTTTAACTGGAAAAGGGGACTTATTGTTCAAGGTATAGAAATTAGGCCTAAGGAGGGTAAATGAATTAAATAATGGACAAAAGGGGGGAGTTGAGTGGCTAGAAGATTGTAGGTTGTGCTTGTTTGAAGGGTATGAAAAAAGGGGTATGGAATGAAAATTGATGTTTGGTATGAAGCTATCATTGAACACCTAAGAGTTTCATTCCTTAGTTTTGGGCAATCTTTCATTCCTCTCATAATCTAGAAGAATGAGAGTAATTGATATGTTTTTAATTTTTTATATATAGAGGATAGATAAAAGGTATAATTATGAACCAAATAACTTCATAAGTAAAGCTTTAATTTCAATAATCAAATTTATGGTGAAATCAATTAAATAATTAATTATACTATAATTAATTAAAATATTATAATTAATTAATTAAATAATTAAAATATTGTAATTAATTAATTAATGTCAATCGAACATTATTAGATTAATGTTCATAAAGGCTACGGCAAATAGTTGGTGGGTATGTCAGATTTGATTTGAATGACTCTTTAACTTTCAGTCTTAAATCTTCAGTTTTAACTAGCCTAGGCATACTTTTATCCAAGGCCCTCTACTACTTTCCTAAAGGAGAAAGAAACCAAACTTAAGCATGTTTACTTGGGTTATGGCTTTATCTCTTCTCCTTTTACTAGTCCTTTCTTTCTTGTTTACTGTTTACAGTCTTCTATAAAAAATTTCAAAAATGCAATTATATAAATCTTATTTTATAGTATAAAAGATATCATTTGTATGAATATTGATTAGTCACCTAACAACCTGAATACATTTTGTCTAAGGTAATAAAAGGGTTCAATGAATTGAATTAAAATAAATTAACTAAAATTGAAATAACTAATAAAACTAAACAATTGAATAATTAAAGCTAACAATGAATTTAATCAATAATGGAAACTTAAGAATTATTCTCTTATTGTTTTGTCTTCCTTTTATCTTGTTAATTCAATTAGACTTGATCCTAGTTATCTTAAGGTTTTGATTACTCTCTCTTAGGATCTAATCAAGTAATCTTAATTGAAATAGAAAAATAATATAATTGCTACATTCGATTCACAAGACTACTTCTAACTCGTTAATTAGATTTGAAACAATCCTAATGATAACTAACTCATAATTAAGATCTTTCTCCAATTATTTATAAATATGATATTTTTAGGTCAATTAAGTTACCAACTTGTGCACCTTAACACAAATAACTTGATTCAATATCTCGATTTATTATTAGGTATAAGCATAACAAATATCATAAAGCATTAACATATATTGATTTTAACAATAATAAAGTTTAACAAAATAGATCAAGAATAATCCTTAATATGGATTTATAAATCAATAATCATATTCAACATCCTACTAATCCAAATTAACATCCAAGAAAATGAAAATATAAAGGGCAAATCTCAGTGCGCAAGGCTCTCCGTTTTACGAGGGTTAAAGGAGGTCATCAATTGTACGCAACTTTTTCTTTGCATTTTACAAAGAGGTTGTTTGCGTTACTCAAACTTATGACCTTCTATTCACAAAAGAGTAACCTTACTAGTTGTTCTAAGGCTCCCCCTCTCAAGCCAATGAAAATTTAAGAAGAGAAAAGAAAGAAAATAACTTTATGTCTTGATCTAGAAATTCTAGAAATTCCACGGTTGATCTTGATGTCTCCAGTTTGATTTCTTTGATTATGATGTGCAACCTCCTTTTTGGAGTTTTTCTTTGCTTCAACACTTTTTTAGTCTTTTAGGGTTCTTTCTAAGATTTTCCCACTTAATTTGGTTTTAAAAATAGTCTCGAAATGTCAACAACACAAAAATTTTGTGTGTTAGAAAAGTTGTGCTTGATCATGCATCTTGTCTTTGTTCTCTATCATGATCGTGCATCCCATGTAGCTGCTTCATGCACGATCATAGATCTTCCTATTATTCAAGCTCTTCTTCATCCTTTCTTCTATTTTTCTTGTTTTCATTCACTAACAAACACATCAAACAACTCTTGAAAACATATATTAAGATCAAATCCTTATTCTAAAATAATCAAATAATTAAAACACATAAAAATACTAACAAGAACATATTCTAAGTCCTAAACACATGATTATCATATAAGAAAACACATAAAAGCATACTTAAACCTCTAGAAAACATACTATAATATACACTTATTAAAATCCCCACACTTAAATCTTTACTTGTCCCAAAAAAAAACTAAAACCACAAATAAACAAAACACAAAAACACACAATCATGCAACAATACAATAATGGTATAATGACATTAAATCTCATGGAATTAACTTAGCTTCAAACATCAACCTCTTAAAAAATTCCAACATACTAACTTATTTCATTCATGTTTAAGTGCTTTAATTTAAATATACATATCAATCAAAATATTGACAGTCTATTCATACACCTATGATACTTCTAAGTATGAACTTATTATTATTGATCAATTAAAAAAAAGTAAACTATCACTAAGTAACTCTTTATGAAAATTCTTACTATTTTTAAAAGATTAGTAGGTATAATTTTATTGTAAGCACCATATTTTAATATATTCTTTTATGATCACCTAGTCTTTTGCCGCGAAGGCAAATACATTATTATGAATGTCCCCCAGTTACTCAACTTGGTTACACTTTTATTTAGCTTGGTCGTAGTGTCATTCTAGCCTTTTGACACTAAGACAAACTTTTTATCATGAATGCCCTCGGTTACACAGCTGTACCACAACTCTCAATTGGATACCATCTCTATTCTTAACCCAATTTTCTTAAAAAGGGCTAACATAATAGGAATTTATTTAATATTTTTTTTATAAATTTCTTAACCTACCTCATTTCTTCTTAGTGAATCACTCTTATGAAAGGTTACTAATAATGCCTACCAATTTAAATGAACATAATTGTAAATGTATGCAAACAAGAGTCATAAAGTGAAAGAATAGGTGTCATATCCTAATTAACATGTATATTCATCCTAAAGAAAGTTAAAACACAAAATTCACAAGTTAATATGCTTTTACAATTTAAATGACCTTGTTCGAAACCATCTAATTTCATTTAATTCATGTCATTGACACATTCACACATTGCACACATCATGCAACCAAATGTTTACACAATACCAACCTACTTAAAGACCAACACAATAAAAACACAAAATTCACACATACAAATGATATGTAAGTGGATGTATGTCCCTACTTTTGAACAACACATTATCCTCAATATAGAAATGGAGACAATAAAAATAAAGAGAAATATAAATAATTAAAATTAAGAGCAAGAATACTTATGGTGATTCTGGTGATGGTGTTAGAGATGGGACTTGGATACCTTAGACAATAAAAAATTTGGTGATTTCTTTATCTGATATCGCTAATGGCACATTACATCCTTCAACTATGCCTCCATATTATCCGGACGACCCTTTAGGTGCTTGTTATTCTCTTCCATTTTTTCAAGCACCTTTTCCTAACCTTCTTACTCCTTCTGGGATTCTTCACTTGATGAGACTTGTTAGGGGTGTTACGGAGGTACAGAACTAAAACTTACCTATCCTCTCTTGTGTTTGACTTTTGATTTCTAGCCGATATCTTATATTTCCATGCCATGGCACTCAAATGTATGTGATTTAAATGCTTAAGAAAAATAGGGGTTAGTTCATCAACAATAACATCATGCAATTGAGCCATAACATTTACAAGAAAACAAATGTCTAGATAGCTACTTTTCTTATTAAGCGAAGTAACTATCGTTTGAAAAATATAGGTGGATGTGTAGATTGGAACCTTATTATCGACGCACCAAAGTATAAATAAATCTTTTTAAAGCACTTGTTAATTTAACTCTTAGCAAAAACAACATGACATATGGATTTATGTAGTGATAAGTGTTTAGGATTCTTATTCACATTATTAGGAGCATTGTGTGGATTAAACACATCTAACTCTGTTAATTTTGTCTAATATTTCTTAGCATAAAAATTTTCATGTTTTTCAACAATGTTTGATTTTAGAAAAGCAAACATTTCTTCCAAGACATCATAATCCAAATTAAACACCTCTTCACTTTTCCTTTGGAGCTTGAGCATTTTTCATTTTTTTAATTTTTAAAGACATGATGGAGAGTAAACCAAGAAATCACAGCAAACACAATACAGAGCCAAAAACGTAAGAGAGAGAAAGTGTTGATAAAATCTGGCAAAACTACTAAAAACATATGATTTTGAGTGAAAATTACTAGATTTGTATGGAAATAATGTTAATCTAGAATAAATTGCAAGAAAAGAGTGAAATCCAAGTGAAATTTAAGAGAGATTTAAGAGCAAACAAAAAGCTATGGAGGTGGGCTGCTACTTAGAGAGAGAAGATGGGAGGTGGAAAAAGTGAAAAAGACTATTTATAGGGGTTAGGGTTTGGGGAAGCGGTAAAAGGATCATGCATGATGGTGCATTATGGTAAAGAGGCGACTGTAACAATCGTGCATCCAATGCATGATCATGCATATCCCTTTTACCTTTTCCCCGATGCACTATCGTGATAGAATGTATTTTATGTCAAAATTGGCACGTTATGCACCATATGCACGTTCCAAATATGATATTTATCCAAAAAATAAATCACTCTAAAAAAACACACATGTATGAATTTACAAAAAACCTAACCAACAACATATTATAAACAAAATGAAATATAAAAAAGTAACACCTATCCTAATTCTTAATTACCTGATAAGTAATGCTTGTTTAACATCGTTAGCTTGACTTAATCTTTATTTTTACCAACATCTTAGTGGCTTGTTTCTACTTATATCTCTCTATAGTAGTTTAGTAGCCTGTAAATAAGCCACAAGTTGTAAGATAATAATAGGGACATAATTTACCAAATTAAGAAATCCAAGTGATTTTATTAATGCACTTTTCTACAACAAACTGTTAATAAAATAAGGAACAATGAAACTCCCTAAATCTTTAGTTGATGCCAACAGTTTGTCCTCTCTGAAGGTGAACTGCTCATTTTCAACCTCAATTATTGTCTACTCGTATACTCTTCTTCTTGAACAGAGATTTTCTTCTCTTCTTCAACCTTTATTTCCTTTTTCATTTGTTCTTCTGACTTTTTCTTAATTGCAACTTTATTCATAAAATCAACCTTTCTCTCCTCTTCACTTTAAGGCATTAATAGGCTCTAATAACATGTTATATCTAATTCAGTGTTAGTATGCTCACCTGATCTATCATAATATCAATTTTGTATGTAATATGGATTTTTTCACTTATAATGTGGTGCCTGACATTTATGGTTACAATGTTTAACCCCAGAAATGTCACATCACAATAAGGATATCGGTTGTGCTTCCATGTTACTTTGAAAGGCTCCCTACATTCCTTGTTAGCAATGCATTAGAAAGTAGCCCAACTTGAACCTCTAAGTTATGAATGGAAGAGGAATGGTTCTTCATTATTTGATCAAATTTAGCTTCCATCCTCTTTTGCCTTTCATTTTGGCTATCAATCTTGAAGTTTAGCACGTCCATTAACTTGTCTAACTTAGAATATAAGAATCTAAGACTATCTTGTTGGAAACTTGGTGGACCTTGTGCTCCTAGGTTATTTCCTGCATTGTTATTACAAGAATAATTTAGGTAGTTCTTCCACCAAAAGCTATGAGTTTAACTCCCATCGATACTGTAATGCCTTCACTAGGTTGGAAGAAAAGGTCTATAAGTTGCTCAGTTGCTCTTTATGATTCATGTGTTAACGTACCTACAATTACACAAGAAAAGTAGTAAAGTCCTTAAATCAAAAGTTGAATATGTTAAGCATAGTAGCGTAATCACATTAAAAAAGTTGTGACTTAAGGATTTATGGTCCCTTTAGCATAAGAGATAGTGCAGGTCATTGATATGTGTTTAAATGTTGCTTCATTTGATCTACTAAACTTAGTGATTAATGCCTTAGAAACGTTAATGATACTCACTTTAGCTCATATTTGATCTTAGGTATATTTCGGAAGTAAATGAGCTAAAGTGAATTGAAAGTATGTTCATTGAATCCATATTCTCAATGTTCATACTCTATTGATTCATGAAGCAAAAAGAGGAAGAGATTAAAAGAAGAAGAGATGAAATGTGAAGAAACAAGGTGAAAGACCAGTCACAACCTATTGGAAAATTGTCACAATTGTGAGTGGGGTCTCATGGCCATGCTACTTGATAGCCCATTTCTCATGGTGAGGCCAACTGCTATGCTTCTTTGTTACCAGCTGCCATGCCATGTTCTCATGCTTCTTGACAGCTCCCACTCACTTGCCATGCTCTCACGATGACAGCTCCTAAGCATGCATGCCTCTTATCCAGCTAGCTACTTCTCACGGTGCTTCTCACACCAATGCCCACGCATTCTTATTCCAACCAGCTCCCATGCATTCTTTTCACGACAGCTACCTTCTCACCCATGCTTCTTATAGACAGCATCCATGCAAGCCATGCTTCTCACGACCGTGAGAAGCTAGTCACGAGTGTGACATATTAAGTCACACCCGTGAGGCCTTCTCACACCGGTAAGAAGTGCCAAGTGTCCCTTGGTTAAACCTAGTTTTATTTAAAGGGAAATGTTAAATGACAACAAAAGAGGAGATTTTTGGGACATAACCTAGCTGACATTTTTTCTCTCATTTCTCTTCTTTTTTTTTTCCATAATTGTTACATTTAATGTTCTACTTCGATCCTTCAAAGTTTGATCCATGTCTCCTTGTTCTTCTGAATCTAAATCACTTGCAAATAACAAATTAAGTTTCGTAAGATCGATTTTGTGTCTCTTTTTTCTAGTTTCTTTCCTTAATTTCTTTATGGTTTTCTTATTCTCCCGATCGATCTGTAAACCAAAATTAGAAGAATGAATATTACGCATAAACTAGGTGGTTAAAAAAATGAAGAAAAACTAATCATAAAAAAATTTAAATAAAAAAATTTTGTCAGAAACTAAAAATTGCCGAAAACTCCTAGAAACTGATCGAATTTGACCTAAAACCACCAGGGCTAATGATCCAATAGATCAAAAATTTCTGTTCATTCTTTGCTAAGATGTTTGAGGACCTTCTCTCAATTGTTTGGCCTGGAAATGAACCTCACTAAGAGCCCCCCAAAGTCGGTTCTCTTGACTTCTCAAATTGAATTGATGCTTAGTCTTAAGAGAGGTAGCCTTCCCATTACATACTTGGGGTTCCTCTCATTACTGGGAGATGTCCAGAAGGGATTATATTCCCCTTTTGTACAAGATTGAAGCTAGGATCAACAAGTGGACTAATAAAACCCTTTCTTATGCTGGTAGGCTGCAATTGATAATCTCGGTTCTTTCTTTCTTCCTTTTAGGTCTATTGATCTACCATGTTTGTTCTTCCTTCTTCAATCTTAAAAGATAGAGGCCAAACTTAGGAACTTCCTGTGGTCAGGGAAGGGATCCTCCATTTCCCATGCTAAGGTCAAATGGTCTGACATCTGTAGAACCAACATGGAAGGAGGTCTAGGGATTAAACACTTAGCTACTTGGAATAATGTGTTGTTTGGAAATAGGATAAAGATTTTGTTTCATTATCATGAAGCACTATAGGTGAAGTGGGTCCATTCTGTTATTCTGAGGAGGGGGAATTTTTGGAGTATCTGTCCCAATAGCAATAGCTCATGGAGTTGGAGGAAAATTTTAGCAGTGAGGGAGAAATTAGGGAACCAATTTAGAATTAGGATTGGTAATGCAGAATCAACTTACTTTTGGCAGGACCCCTGGCATTTGAGAGGAATTCTCCAGCATTTCTCTACTCCCAGGGCCATTAATGGATTTGACCTAAAACTAATTGCTACTGTTTTTGAGGTGATCAAAAATAATAGGTGGAGCTGGCAAGTGTTAGTAGCTGACACTTTAGGCTACTTGGACACTCTTCCTTATCAGCCTAATATCTCTCAACAGGATAGTTTAGAGTGGTTAGCTGGGTTGGGAAACCGGCATACGTACACAAAATTTTCAGTTTATACCTTTTTAAGACCTCCCCTATAATCAACCCCTTGGCATTCTTTGGTGTGGTTTAAAAGGAATAGCCCAAGATTTTCGTTCATCATTTGGTTGGCCTTTTGTGGCAAGTTGCAAACTAGAGACCGTCTTCCTTTCCTTTTTACACCCAATCATTGCTCCTTATGCCTCAATGACAATGAAACCATTGACCATCTCTTCTCTGCCTGCCCTTTCTAAAAAAAAGTATGGGATTACTGCCTTACCTACTTCCATCAAAACCTTCCACCACAACTTACCCTCCACACAATTCCCTCATGGCTGAACCAACCCTAAAATATGCAGAACTATTAATTCCAATGTTTTCCCAGTCATCCTTTTAATAACAGTCTACACTCTGTGGAAAGAAAGAAATGCGAGGGACTTTCAAGATGAAGTTTTAGAGGTGGATGGACTGAAAGTTAGAGTGATTACCCTAGTACAGGAGCAATTCAGAGCAAACACCGAGGGGAGGTAAAGGTAGGAGAGTCTTTTATTCACTAACTACTTTTATGGAGTTTTTGTTTTACGTTAACAACAGTAAACTTTGGAGATTGGAGGCAGTAGTTGCTCTTCTTGCAGCTCACCAGCCAATTCAGCACAAACAACAAGATTCAATCGCACACAAGCAACAAGATTTCATTGAATCAGCAGGAGTAGAAGCAACTTCTTGTGGAGAAGTAGCATCCAGACCAACAAAACATTCAGCAAAGCAGACAACACTTACTAAAGATGTCATGGAACAGAAATATTAGCGAATACAGGCTGAAGAAGTTCAACCCGAGGCAATCCAATCCAAATCAGACAAAGTAAGAGCAGGAGACAATCAGACCTCCATAGAACATCAAGAGCAGTCAGCACCACTTCAGCAGTCACAACTGTGGAAGAAATTCAGTAGCAACAGGTTTGATCAAAAGCGAATAATGCTCCTATGATCTTCATTTTTACATTGTGCCGTGGTGGCGATGTAAGCCTTCAGAGGACTGTGAGTGGGTCAGTAGGAACTGCAATGATCTTACAACCAAACAGACTGCCAAGAGGGTCAGATTCACACCTCAGTACCACGGGCAAGCTCAGCCAAGGGAGAGCAGAAAATAAATAGGAAGGTCGGAAAATTTTGTTTTCAGTTTTGTAAAAGGGAAGGCATACAATCAACTTATGGAATTGTCAGCAGAAGGTAATCCAGCTCTAGGACAAGTCTTAGTCTCCAATCAGCTAAGCAAGGAGTTAGCAGGATAAAGTCCTTCACTGAAACATCAATATGCTTATGCCAAGATGCTCACTAACTCAACAGTAGGGTAGCTTCACCTTTCGGATGCAACCATGTCAGAAAATTGTTAATAGAGGGCCACCATTAGTCTCTTCATCTTAGGTAGTGATGCATATCAGTGGATTATTTATGCTTGAAGAGTGATCAATGGTACTGTAAAATATGTGTACATTTTGTGAATTGGGATGATGATCTAGATCCTTAAGGTTTTTGTTGGAAAGCTCTATAGGCGTAAGAAGGTTGACTTAAGAGGCAATGTTGCTTCCTTAAGCCATCCCCTCAGGTTTTTTTCTTTTTGGTGGGCAAGAGACTACTAGTTTAGTAGTCTCCAAAGATGTACATAAACCTTTTTTATTTGTATAAAATTAACTGAATTACCAAAAAAAATTAAAATTAAATTAAATTAAAATTATTATTTTTATTTTGTCTAATTAAAATTTTTTTCAGTAGTAGGTCGTAGCAAAAACACACAAAATCAATTAAGACCCTTGCTCGATAACAACGCTAAAAATTTGATGAGTTATCGAGGGCCATAAAAAATAAACCTTACTTTTAGAAATTAGACTTATAGTACTGGGAATAAGGGTAAGGCAATTGAAAATGTATGTAAATTACTGCTAAGCTTGATAAGAGGCTTTGATTGTCGTGAATAAAATATAAAGCTAATAAAGCTAACCAATTAATCGTAATTATTAGATCATCTAAGCCCAACATGAAAGACTTAATCTAACAACAATATTAAGCAATAGAAAGGTCAATAAATCAAAGTTCCTTTAATCACCAATATTTATGAGAGACTTAGGCTATTATTCTTCCTAATATTTAATAATTGTAAGGTTTCGATCATGCATCACATATATAATATATATCAAATATATGCAGCGAAAAATAAAACAGAATGTCAAAAACCAAATCTACTCATGCGTATAGACATAGAAAACAAAAACATGAAAAGTAAGATGTTTATCTAGCTTTACGACGATCTCCTTCATTCTTTAATCTTTTCCGCGTTAGGTTGTCGTAAACCACAATGATAAACGTTGACCATATCTAATAAAAGTCTATACAAAGATAGAAGGATGAAACGATGAAACCTCACTAGAAGATGGCTAGAATTCTTTCTTTGTGCTAGCAAAAATAAGAACTCCTGTGAGAGTTAGAGAGAAAAAGAGTATGTACGTAAGAAAGAACCTTTCTTTCACTTGTGTCTTACACAAGATGCACAAAAATCATCTCTATTTTCTGTACCATTTGGCTTTCCATAACTCCATCACTAATGGAGAGTTATGGGAAGTTAATGGTCACGAATAACATGCATTAATGGAAGTTGTGGGAAGTTAATGACATGAATAACAATGCATTAATGGAAGTTATGAAACGTTAATGACCAAGAATAACATGCATTAATGGAAGTTTTGGGAAGTTAATAACCAAATTGGCAGCCAACTACACTTGATTCTAATCCATTCCATGCAACATTTTCTATTACGATCATATTGTGATATAATCCTGAAACACTATCTCATATCTTGAATCACCTGTTAACGCCATTTTACTCATCCTTCATATCTCCTATGTGTGTGACCTATTATGATCCCAATTATGTTGGCTACTTGAATTAACACTTAATTCAAGTAAGTCAAAGGTGGTATCTAGTAACATGTCATGACCCCCAATTGGCCAGAAAGTCAATGATTTAACTAAAAACCCTTTTATATGAAATATTGCCATGCAATTTGTCCTTTCACCATCTATACCCCACTTGGTTCAGAGTATGGTTAAAGTGTCAACTCCCACTAGACTGACTACGTCACATCTAGTCCAAGTGATATTAGATCTTGTCCTGAGGATCTCATTACTCTATGTATCATTAAAGACTCTCTTCATGACACATATTTGCTCTGGCCAAAGACTCCCGAATAATGACCCTGACAAGAGGCTATAGGTATGATGGAGTGGTAATTCCTTTATTGGCTACTTAATTACCTCTGAATACCTCAAGCTGTACCTAATCACCACCCTATGAGTAATCCCTGAAAGGTATCGATGAATGGAGTCAAAGCACAGTATCAATATCCGAGATATCCTTTAGCACTTCAAATCAAAGGATACTTGCACAATTGCTATGATGAGACTATCATTGACAATGGAATAGAATATCCATATGATTGTCTCATAGTAGGTCAATGCAATGTACTTACTACCCTTAGTAAGCATCTATATGTTAACTCTAAACAACTCACGTCTACAACTTATGAGATATACTGCTTGATCTAATCAAGGAGTATAACATGTGCTAGTCTATCCAGATTAATAATATCCCATCTCATTAGTCCTATTACTAGGGAAAGTTTAGATACTAACATAATTACACATGATAGGAATCCCCTTATCATGATCTCATCATGATTTCCTCTATGCTATGTTTTGAGTCAAGGACTTTATTAAATCAATTTAAGATCAACATCAAATCTATAAATGTATGAACATCGAAATAATGAAAAATGTCTTTATTAATCATAAAATGATTCGTACAATAAGTGCTAAAGGTAATTGCCTTTAGAGAACTTCTCTAACAATAACAACACCAACGAAATTTCTAAATCCTAGTTGCTAGTTTATTAGCAGTAGATTATCAAACACAATTAACTGGAGGCCTCATAGCAATCATGAATGATAATTATAATAATAAGCATGAAAGAACAATAGAACTTGGTTAGGTCGACAGTTCCAGGCCCAGGCCCAGGTCCAATAGTCAACAACCCAGTCGTAGGAGACAACTCCCATACATACATGAAGACCTACGTAAAAAACCTAAACCTAGCAATCATCCCTTATATAAGATATTATTTTACCATAATAGAGGTACGAGACTAACACCCTGCCTCTCTCTACTTTGAGTTGCCCATTACCTTCACTAGAAAACTAACTTGAGCGTCGGAGGGGCCTTCCGGGAACCAACCCCCGGCGTGCCTTATTTGTTTTCTAGGTATTTATCACAACGAAACTACTGAGATCATGGATCCAAACAACAGCATTCAACCCGGACAGAATCCAACTGAACCATTTGGCACCCACCGTGGGGTCCGACGTTAGGGCACCACGTCCAGAAACACACAGATTAGTCAAGCGGCAGCAGCCAATCCTGATATCGCCGCCGTCATGGCACTTGCGCTACAATGGATGGGTTCGTAATTGCCTGCCGCTCTCCCGCCAGCACATCACGAGTTCCATACTCAATCTTCACACCCAAATGATCAACCACAGCTTCAGAACCAAGATCAAAAAGAACAAAGCGTAGCCCTGGAGGATAACGCCGAGACTAACTCGCATCCAAACCTCCAGCAT
>JAOSBM010146435.1:0-13376 GCA_027568955.1 Erythroxylum tenue | reverse complement strand
AAAGAATTTATCATTCATTCTGATCATGAAAGTTTGAAATTTCTAAAGTCCCAAGGTAAATTGAACAAGAGACATGCCAAGTGGCTGGAATTTATTGAAACTTTTCCTTATGTTATTAAACATAAAAAAAAGGGAAAGAAAACATTATGGCTGATGCTCTTTCTAAGAGATACTCTCTTCTTACCTCTATGCATGCTAGATTACTTGGTTTTGAGATGTTGAAAGACATGTATGAATCTGATTGTGACTTTGCAAAAATTTGGAAATCTTGTGAAAAACATGGTATTGATAATTTCTATAAATTTGATGGATTTCTATTCAAAAAGATAAACTTTGCATTCCATCTTGCTCTATACGTGAATTACTTGTTAGAGAGACACATGGTGGTCGATTGATGGGTCACTTTGGTGTTGAGAAAACTTTAGCTCTTTTGCATGAACATTTTTGTTGGCCTAACATGAGAAAGGATGTTATTTCTGTTTGTGTTAAATGTATTAATTGTAGGCATGCAAAATCAAAGGTTTAATCACATGGTTGATATTATCCCTTACCTGTCCCTTCTCATCCTTGGTATGATATATCTATGGACTTTGTGCTTAGATTGCCTAGATCATTTAGTGGAAAGGATAGCATCTTTGTGGTGGTTGATCAATTTAGCAAGATGGCTCACTTTATTGCTTGTTCTAAAACCAATGATGCTATTCATGTTGCTGACTTGTTCTTTAACGAGGTTGTAAGATTTGTAAGATTGTATAGATTGCCAAAGACTATTGTAAGTGATAGAGATGTGATGGAGAACCATGGGCCTGTGAAAGACAAGAAGATAAGCATCCATGGTGTGATTCGCTTGAAGGAAGCATAGGACATGACTTGTATGGATATGAGCTTGCAAAAGGAGGCTTAGGAGCTGAAATTGGATAAGATTTGATGTATGAATGCTCAAGGAAAGGGGATGAACGAAATTCCCATATCAAAGGCCCAACATTCAAGTCTAATGTTCCTAAAGATCCATTACAAGATGTTGGAGGCCCAATGACAGGAGCTAGGGCCAAAGCAATGAAGCAAGCATTGAATTGTTTAATCCAAGACCTTCCTTTAAGAGATAGAGCCCATATTGTTAAGTCAGATTTCATCTCATAAAGGTCCAAGAGGCATTGTCTTACTCCTTGAAGCCTAACATAAAGTGTACAAAGGCCCATATGGAGTCTAATTGGGAGAACTCACTTAAAATACCATGTGACAAGCATGTGCCACTTAAAAATAAAGAGAAGGACGTGATCTATAAGGTCCAACATGTTCAAATCATGTTTTAATTAGTTTCCTTTTTGTTTTCTTTGAAATAAGGTCATCTAGTCAATACCTTTCTAAGTTTATTTTGTTTCATTTTAGGGATTGATTTGTTACCTTTTATTTAGTTTCTTCTTTAGGACATTAACTTAGGAAGTTTTTTCCTATAAATAGGCACCCTCTATGTACTTTGAGAGGGGATTTTTCTTTCAGAAATAATATTGAGATCTTTCTTGCTTTTTGTGTATTCTTTGAGAATACTTGACTTATCAAAGGAGTGGTCTTCCTTTGTGGCATCCCAAGGTTAGAATTCTAAGAGACAAGTTCTCTTAGGGTTCTTTCCATTGACAAACATTCTTGCTAGGGTTCTAAGAGACAAGTTCTTTTAGGGTTCTTTTCATCGACCAACATTCTTCTAACCTCTCATTTTCTCTTTATGTTCTGGTTCTATCTTTTCAATTTTGTTTCTTGCGATTCCATATGTTTTCTTGATTCTGGCCATTCCTGGGCATAGCTCCATCTTGTTGAAGGTTCTCTAGGACAAGTTCATTTTGGGTCTCCCATCATTTGATATTGAGCGCTTTGGTTGCTAGATTTAAAATAACTATCCTTTTGTTGTTTAATTTCGTTCTTCTTCTCTGTCCATGTTTTATCCAATGTTTCTTTCACTTTTTGTTTGAGTTTTTTTCTGAATAATAGGTGTTTCTTCAAGTTCAAAATCTCTTCTTTCTCCTCGTTTTGGAATCATTCAAATCCAAGCTTTCTAGGGCAAGTTACACTAAGTTGAAATTTGAGAGCATCCAGCTTTTGAAAATTGCTTTGCTTCCAAATTTATTTGTGTAAACTTCAAATTATCTGGAAAAAAAAGTAGAAGTCAAAAAAAGAAAAAAATTCCTTTAAAAAGAAAAAAGAAATTCGTAAAAAAAGAGAAAAAAGAAAAAACAAAATTCGTCAAAAAAAGGAAGAAAACAATCAGAGTGCGTGTTGCAATTTTTAGAGAAGTGGAGTCCAAGTTTGCTACTTTCCTAATTGCAATCAAATAAAGATACAATTTTTCCTATTGCTTGAGCTAGAAGTGCAAGTACTTCCTATTTGAAGCTTGCTTTCCTATTTTGCCTTTAGTTTCCTATTTGCTTGGAGGTTGCTTACTTTCCTATTTGCTTCACTTTCTTATTTCAATTACTTTCCTATTGTAGCATCCGAGGAACTATGGCCCCCGCGATGCTAGATACTGTGGTATCCGAACACTTTGGGCCCGCGATACCAGGATCCGGACACTTTGGGCCCGCAATCCGGCTACAGTACCCACTGCAGTACAGTACAGTACAGTGTCAGTACAGTATCAGGTATTGTCCCCTTTGGTTCTTGGATGAGTCACCAAGACTCGAACCCAAGACCTCAAGGTTTTGTTCCATTGTAGAGTTGCAAAAATTCCTTGACATGGATGAGTTGTTGCATAAGGCCATCATGGTAGAAATGCAATTAAAGATACAAAATGGTGCTGGATCGAGTTCCTGGAAGAAAAGCTTGAAGGAGTCCAAAAATTTTTTCAAATCTAAGGGAGACATCAAGCCAAAGGAGAAAAGTAAGCCTAAATTCTCTACTCCAAATCCTAAGGGTAAACATGACTCTAAACCCTCTTCTTCTTCTAATCCTTCTTATAAAGTTAAGTGCTTTAAATGTTAAGGTTTTGGTCATATTGCTTCTCAATGTCCTAACAAAAAAATTATGATTTTACTTGAGTCACGCTTGTGACCTCTATAATAATAAATTTTCATTTTAATTTATTTAAATAATTAATTAATTATTTTGTTATTAATCAATAATATATTATAATTAGTCAATTAACTATATATATATAATTATATTTAATAAAAATGAATTCTATTTAATTAATTAATGAATTGATTAATTATATTTTAATAAATAAATACTTACCTAGTTAATTATTTAATAAAGAAGGTTATGAAATTATAAAGCTGTTAATTGCCCGTAAAAAGAAAAGAACATGCACATCGCAACCGTGCATGGCGGTGACGCCTGTGAATATTAAGTCACAGGCGTGACTACTTACCTACATATATATATATATTAATTAATAATATATTAATTATTATTAATTACAACCTAATAAGATTAACAGTTAATGATTAATAATTAATTTATAAATAAAGTATAATTTAATAAATCATTTAATTTATTCTATTCTAATTACCATTATTAATCAAGTGTCACATTTTCATAAATCAATTAATTAATTATATTTTAACTAATTGATAATATTTTTAATTACATGAAATTATATTTTAATTTGCTAAATAGTTATAATTAAATTAATTAAAGATATTTTAATAATATGTCACTAAAAAAAGAGGAAAAATATTTCAGACTCATTAATAATAACATAAGTAATAATTACGTGTTAATAATTAATAATTAATTAATTAATTAATAAGATTTCAATAAATAAATTATTTAATTTTATATTGATTATTATGGATTATATTAATTAATTTTATTTAATTAAGAAATTTAAAATATATCTTTTCACAAGAGTGACTATTGAGTCACGCTTGTGACCCCTATAATAATAAATTTTTATTTTAATTTAATTAAATAATCAATTAATTATTTTATTATTATTCAATAATATTTTATAATTATTCAATTAATTATATATATTATATTTAATAAAAATGAAAAATATAAGCACTAATTCTATTTAATTAATTAATTAAAATATTAATTATATTTTAATAAATCAGTACTTAGTTAATTAATTATTTAATAAAGAAGGTTATGAAATTATAAAGTTGTTAATTGCTTGTAAAAAGAAAAGAACATGCACTTCGCAACCGTGCATGGAAGTCACGCCTGTGAATATTAAGTCACAGCGTAACTACTTACCTACATATATACATCAATTAATTAATAATATATTAATCATTATTAAATATAGCTTAATTACGGCTTGCGAAAGTCACGAGCGCAACGCGCGAGCAGACCCCCCAAACCTGAACATGTTTCACTATTTTGGTGATAACTTTGTCGTCCGACCTCCAAATGACCTGATTTTTGAAGCAATGGATTTCTAACACATTTCTCTATCTCTCCATGAAAATTTAAAGTTTTTAATATTAATTTGGAAAAGATTGATTGAATCAAAGTGAGAGGATCGGTTGAAAGAGTGTGAGTTGGATATTTTTACTGACCATGATTCAGTATTTTCATAATATCTTGATCTGTAGAGTTCCAAATGAGATGATTCTTATTTATAACTAAACTAAAGACATGTAGCTACAAATTATCTAAAGGAATTAAATTTTAATTCAGTCTCTAAGACTCCCAATTTTTGGATGGAATTTGAGTATAGTGTGTAGTTTCGGTTTAATAATAGTCAAAAAAATGTTTGGGATATAACTTTCAGATTTCTAAACCAAATTGAATATTTTTGGTATCATTAGAAACTTAAGACAATGGGAAACAAATGTTCTGAAGAAGTAGAACTAAAATTCCAATTGAAAGATTCCCAAAATCTATTCTGAAATAGAAGAATGAGTTTGCTCACATTTTGTAACTCCGAATGTTGGGCTCTGGAAACGGGGTCCAGCATTGTTAGATTAACAGTTAATGATTAATAAATAATTTATAAATAAAGTATAATTTAATAAATCATTTAATTTATTCATTCTAATTATCATTATTAATCAAATATCACATTTTCATAAATAAATAAATTAATTTTATTTTAACTAATTGATAATATTTTAATTACATAAAATTTTATTTTAATTTACTAAAAAGTTATAATTAAATTAATTAAATATATTTTAAGAATATGTCATTAAAAATGAAAAAATATTTCAGACTCATTAATAACAACATAAGTAACAACTACATGTAAATAAATAATTATTAACTAATTGATTAATATAAGTCTTGCCTTTTGACATTTAATGGTTAGAATCTGATTTCAAGCTCTTTAACTTAATATTTTCTGTTTAGCTCTACTTGTATACGAGTTTGAATTATGTCATATTTGAGCGATAATTATTATATTTGAGCGATAATTATTAGATTTTGTTGTATAAAAGAGAAAAGTTCTTAGAAGAGAAAGAAAGTGCAAATCAAATTTTGCTTTAATCTCGATCGATGACCAAACGACCTCTGATCGGAATTAAATTTTAGTATGTTGTTCCTGAGTCTTACCACTTGACATCCCAAGGTTAGAATCTGACATCCAAAAAAGAGAGAAAGTACATACCAAAATTTGCTCAAGCCTCGATCGATGACCAAATGACCTCTGATAGGGATGAAATTTTAGTATGTTGTTCCTGAGTCTTGTCTTTTGACATCGAACGGTTAGAATCTGATTTAAAGCTATGTAACTTACTTTTTTCTTTCTAACCCTCTTTGTATACGAGTTTGTATTATGTCATATATTGGTGATTATTGTATGATTTTTTTTGCCAAGAGAAAAGTGTCTACAATAGAGAGAAAGTTCATTTCAAAATTTGCTCTAGTCTCGATCAATGACCAAATGACCTCTGATCGGGATGAAATTTTTGTATATTGTTCCTGAGTCTTGCCTCTTGACATCTAATAGTTAAAATCTGATTTGAAGCTCTCTAACTTAGTATTTTCAGTCTAGCCTTTCCTATATACAAGTTTGAATTATGTCATATTTGGGTGATAATTATTAGAATTTGTCGTGGCAATGTGAAAAGTACCCAGAAGATATAGAAAGTGCATATCAATATTTGCTTCAACCTCGATCGATGACCAAACGACCTTTGATTGAGATGAAATTTTAGTATCTTGTTTTTGAGTCGTGCCTTTTGACATCCAACGATTGGAATCTGATTTGGAGCTCTCTAACTTAGTAGTTTCTGCCTGGAACTCCTTGTATATGAGTTTGTATTATGTCATATTTAGGTAATGATTATTAGATTTTGTTATGGAAAAAAACTTCCTTGATAATTGTGTTTATCTCTAGTTGATCTCTAGGGGGAGTGCCCAGTAGAGAGGGAAAGTGCATAGCAAAACTTGCTCAAGCCTTGATCGATGACCAAATGACCTCTGATCGAGATGAAATTTTAGTATGTTGTTCATAAGTCTTGCCTCTTGACATCCAACAGTCAGAATCTGATTTGAAGCTCTCTAAGTTAGAACTTTCTTTCTAACTCTCTTTGTATACGAGTTTGTATTATGTCATATATTGGTGATGATTATTATATTTTGTTGTGCCAAAAAGAAAAGTGCCCAGAAGTGAGAGAAAGTCCATATCAAAATTTTCTCAAGCCTCTATCGATAACCAAATGACTTTTGATCGGGATGAAATTTTAGTATGTTGTTCCTGAGTCTTGCCTCTTCACATCCAACGGTTAGAATCTGATTTGAAGCTCTCTAACTTAGTATTTCTTTCTAGTCCTCTTTGTTAACGAGTTTGTATTATGTCTTATATTAGTGATGATTATAAGATTTTTTTTGTGTGAAAGAGAAAAGTGCCCAGAAAGGAGAGAAAGTTCATATCAAAATTTGCTCTAGTCTCGATCGATGACTAAACGACCTTCGATCGGGATGAAATTGTAGTTTGTTATTCCTGAGTCTTACCGCTTGACATCTAATGGTTAGAATTTGATTTTGAGTTGTATAACTTAGTATTTTCTATCTAGCCCTCCTTGTATACGAGTTTGTATTATGTCATATTTGGGAGATGATTATTATATTTTTTTGTGCTAGAGAGAAAAGTACCCAGAAGAGAGAGAAAGTCAATATCAAAATTGCTCTAGCCTCGATCGATGACCAAACGACCTCTGATCGGGATAAAATTTTAGTATATTGTTCCTGAGTCTTGCCTTTTGGCATCTAACGGTTATAATCTGATTTGTAGCTCTCTAATTTAGTATTTTCTTTCTATCCCTCCTTGTATATGAGTTTGTGTTATGTCATATTTGAGTGTTGATAATTAGATTTTGTTGTGTAAAAAAGAAAAGTGCCCAGAAGAGAGAGAAAGTGCTTATCAAAATTTTCTCCATCCTCAATCGGTGACCAAACGACCTCTGATCAAGATGACATTTTAATATGTTGTTCCTAAGCCTTGCCTCTTGACATCCAATGGTTAGCATTATATTTGAAGCTCTCTAACTTAGTATTTTCTTTCTAGCCCTCTTTGTATACGAGCTTGTATTATGTCATATTTGGGTACTAATTATTAGATTTTGTTATGGCAAAAAACTTCCTTGATAATTGTGTTTATCTCTAGTTGATCTCTCGGGGAAAAGTGCCCAGAAGAGAGGGAAAGTTCATGCTAAAATTTGCTCAAGCCTCGATCGATGACCAAACAACCTTTGATCGAGATGAAATTTTAGTATGTTGTTCCAGAGCCTTGTCTCTTGACATCCAACGGTTAGAATTTGATTTGAAGGTGTCTAAGTTAGAACTTCCTTTCTAGCTCTCTTTGTATACAAGTTTGTGCTATGTCATATATTGGTGATGATTATTATATTTTTTTGTGCCAAAGAGAAAAGTTCTCAGAAGTGAGAGAAAGTCCATATCAAAATTTTCTCTAGCCTCGATTGATGACCAAACGACTTTTGATTGGGATGAAATTTTAGTATGTTGTTCCTAAGTCTTTCCTCTTGACATCCAACGGTTAGAATCTGATTTGAAGCTCTCTAACTTAGTATTTTCTTTCTAGCTCTCTTGGTATACAAGTTTGTATTATGTCATATATTGGTAATGATTATTAGATTTTTTTATGTGAAAGGGAAAAGTACCCAGAAAAGAGAGAAAATTCATAACAAAATTTGCTCTAGTCTCGATCGATGACTAAACGACCTCTGATCGGGATGAAATTTTAGTATGTTGTTCCAGAGTCTTGCCTCTTGACATCTAACAATTAGAATTTGATTTGGAGCTGTATAACTTAGTATTTTCTATCTAACCCTCCTTGTATACGAGTTTGTATTATGTCATATTTAGGTGATGATTAATATATTTTTTTGTGCCAAACAAAAAGTACCAAGAAGAGAGAGAAAGTCCATATCAAAACTTGCTCTAGCCACGATCAATGACCAAACGACCTCTGATCGGGACAAAATTTTAGTATGATGTTTCTGAGTCTTACGTCTTCACATCGAATCGTTAGAATCTGATTTGTAACTCTCTAACTTAGTATTTTCTGTCTAGCACTCCTTGTATACGAGTTTGAGCTATGTCATATTTGAGTGTTGACAAATAGATTTTATTGTGCAAAAATGAAAAGTGCCCAGAAGAGAGAGAAAGTGCATATCAAAATTTGCTCCAGCCTCGATCGATGATTAAACAACATTTGATCGTGATGAAATTTTAGTATCTTATTCCTGAGTCTTGCCTATTGACATCTAACGGTTAGAATCTGAATTGGGGCTCTCCAACTTAGTATTTTCTATCTAGCCCTCCTTGTATAGGAGTTTGTATTGTGTCATATTCGGGTAATGATTATTAGATTTTGTTATTGCAAAAAACTTCCTTGATAATTGTGTTTGTCTCTAGTTGATCTCTCGGGGGGGGGGGGAGTGCCCAGAAGATAGGGAAAATGCATACCAAAATTTGCTCAAGCCTCGAACGATGACGAAACGACCTCTGATCGAGGTGAAATTTTAGTATGTTGTTCCTAAGTCTTGCCTCTTGACATCCAACGGTCAGAATCTGATTTGAAGCTCTCTAACTTAGAACTTTCTTTCTAGCTTTCTTTGTATACGAGTTTTTGTTATGTCATATATTTTTGATAATTATTATGATTTTTGTGTCAAAGAGAAAAGTGCCCAGAAGTGAGAGAAAGTCCATATCAAAATTTTCTCTAGCCTCGATTGATTACCAAACGACTTCTGATCGGGATAAAATTTTAGTATGTTGTTCCTGAGTCTTGCCTCTTGACATCCAATGGTTAGAATCTGATTTGAAGCTCTCTAACTTAGTATTTTCTTCATAGACCTCTTTGTATACGAGTTTGTATTATGCCATATATTGGTGATGATTTTTAGATTTTTTGTGTCATAGAGAAAAATGCTCAGAAAAGAGAAAAAGTTCATATCAAAATTTACTCTAGTCTCCATCTATGACCAAATGACCTCTGATCGGGACGAAATTTTAGTATGTTGTTCCTAACATCCAACGGTTAGAATCTGACTTAGAGCTTTATAACTTGGCATTTTCTGTCTAACCCTACTTGGATACGAGTTTTTGTTATGTCATATTTGGGTGACGATTATTATATTTTTTGTGCCAAAGAAAAAAGTACCCAAAAGAGAGAGAGTGCATATCAAAATTTGCTTCAGCCTCGATTGATGACCAAACGACCACCAATCAGGATGAAATTTTAGTATGTTGTTCCTGAGTCTTCCCTCTTGACATCCAACGGTTAGAATCTGATTTAGAGCTCTCTAACTTAATATTTTCTGTCTAATGCTCCTTGTATATGAGTTTGCGTTATGTCATATTTGAGTATTGAATATTAGATTTTGATCTGCAAAAAAGAAAAGTGCCCAGAAGAGAGAGAAAGTGCATATCAAAATTTTCTCCAGCCTCAATCGATGACCAAAAGACCTCGGATTGGGATGAAATTTTAATATGTTGTTTCTAAGTCTTGCCTTTTGACATCCAACGGTTAGCATCAGATTTGAAGCTCTCTAACATAGTATTTTTTGTAGCCCTCTTCGTATACGAGTTTGTATTATGTCATATATTAGTGACGATTATTAGATTTTTTCGTGGCAAAGAGAAAAGTGTTAAAAAATAGAGAAAGTTCATATCAAAATTTACTCTAGTATCGATCGATGACTAAATGACCTCTGATCGAGATGAAATTGTAGTATGTTGTTGCTGAGTATTGCTTCTTGACATCCAACGGTTAGAATTTGATTTGGAGCTGCATAAGTTAGTATTTTCTTCCTAGCCCTCCTTGTATACGAATTTGTATTATGTCATATTATGGTGATGATTATTATATTTTTTGTGTCAAAGAAAAAAGTACCCAAAAGAGAGAGAAAGTCTATATCACTCGATCGATGACCAAACGACCTCTGATCGGGATGAAACTTTAGTATGTTGTTCCTGAGTCTTGCATCTTGACATCCAACAGTTAGAATCTGATTCGTAGCTCTCTAACTTAGTATTTTGTTTCTAGCCCTCCTTGTATACAAGTTTGGGTTATGTCATATTTGAGTGTTGATAATTAGATTTTGTTGTGCAAAAAAGAAAAGTGTCCAGAAGAGAGAGAAAGTTCATATCAAAATTTGGTCTAGCCTCAATTCATGACCAAACGACCTCTGATCAGGATGAAATTTTAATATGTTGTTTCTAAGTCATGACTCTTGACATCTGATAGTCATAATCCAATTTGAAGCTCTCTAAGTTAGAACTTTCTTTCTAGCTCTCTTTGTATACGAGTTTGTATTATGTCATATATTGGTGATGATTATTAACTTTTTTGGCACAAAAAGAAAAGTGCCTAGAAGAAAGAGAAGTTACATATCAAAATTGGCTCTAGCCTCGATCGATGACGAAACGACTTCTGATCAGGATGAAATTTTAGTATGTTGTTCCTGAATCTTGCCTCTTGGCATCCAACGATTAAAATTTGATTTGAAGCTCTCTAACTTAGTATTTTCTTCATAGCCCTCTTTGTATACGAGTTTCTATTATGTCATATATTGGTGATGATTTTTAGATTTTTTGTGTCATAGAGAAAAGTGCTCAGAAAAGAGAACGTTCATATCTAAATTTACTCTAGTCTCCATCGATGACCAAACGACTTCTGATCGGGACGAAATTTTAGTATGTTGTTTCTGAGTCTTGCCTCTTGACATCCAACGGTTAGAATCTGACTTAGAGCTTTATAACTTAGTATTTTCTGTCTAGCCCTACTTGGATACGAGTTTGTGTTATTTCATATTTGGGTGATGATTATTATACTTTTTATGCCAAAGGAAAAAGTACCCAAAAGAGAGAGAACGTGTATATGAAAATTTGCTTCAGCGTCGATCGATGACCAAATGACCTCTAATCAGGATGAAATTTTAGTACGCTATTCCTGAGTCTTGCCTCTTGACATCCAACGGTTAGAATCTGATTTGGAGCTCTCTAACTTAGTATTTTTTTGTCTAACGTTCCTTGTATACGAGTTTGTGTTATGTCATATTTGAGTATTGAATATCAGATTTTGATCTGCAAAAAAGAAAAGTGCCTAGAAGAGAGAGAAAGTGCATATTAAATTTTGCTCCAGCCTCAATCGATGACCAAAAGACCTCAGATCGGGATGAAATTTTAATATGTTGTTTCTAAGTCTTGCCTCTTGACATCCAACGGTTAGCATCAGATTTGAAGCTCTCTAACTTTGTATTTTTTTTGTAGCCCTCTTCGTATACGAGTTTGTATTATGTCGTATATTAGTGATGATTATTAGATTTTTTCGTGACAAAGAGAAACGTGCTAGAAAATAGAGAAAGTTCATAGCAAAATTTACTCTAGTCTCTATCGATGACCAAACGACCTCAGATCGAGATAAAATTTTAGTATGTTGTTCCTAAGTCTCGCCTCTTGACATCCAACGGTTAGAATTTGATTTTAAGCTCTCTGACTTAGTATTGTTTGTCTAGCCCTCCTTGTATACGAGTTTGTATTATGTCATATTTCAGTATTGATTATTAGATTTTGTTGTGCAAAAAATAAAATCGCCCAAAAGGGAAAAAAAGTTCATATCAAAATTTGCTCTAGCCTCTATCGATGACCGAACGACCTCTGGTCGAGATGAAATTTTAGTATGTTGTTCCTGAGTCTTGCCACTTGACATCTAATGCTTAGAATCCGATTTGGACCTCTTTAACTTAAAATTTTCTATTTATCTCTCCTTGTATACGAGTTTGTATTTTGTCATATTTGAGTGATGATTTTTGGATTTTGTTGTGGAAAAGAGAAAAGTTCCCAAAAGAGAGAGAAAGTGCATAACAAAATTTGCTCTAGTCTCGATTGATGACCAAACGACCTCTAATCGAGATGAAATGTTAGTATGTTGTTCCTGAGTCTTTTCCTCTTGACATCTGATTGAGCCCAAGTTTACACCATTAATTGGCTGCATTTTCATATCTATTGATATACTTTTTGACTCCTAATTGTGACTTTTGCGCTTAAATTAGTTCCTCATGTTGAGCTCATATTATTTGCAATTTGTTAGTAAAATTGTCACAAATTGATATTAATTACATTATAATTTTTTCAAAGGACAATTGATGCTGCAAATTGTGATTTAATTGTAGGAACAAAGTTGTCAACCATGCCAAGAGGTCAACAGGTCGCGAGTCTTCCCACACGTCGCGACGTATGCCACATTCCACGTCGCGAAGAGCATCCATTTTATACATCGCGACGCATATTAATTCGTACGTCGCGACGTACAGACGGGCACCCGGACTTTAAATGGAAAGTTATCTCACTGTATTGACCCGACCCGTGGTTATCTATATAAAGGAATGCCGAATCAGGTCAGAAAGGGGAGTCAATTTTTCGGCAAAAAATAGAAGGAAGAGAGAGTGCGAAATCAGAGAACACAAGAGAGATTCACGGCCTCACCCCAGGGTTCCCTTCGGGGTTCCCTGGGGACAATTTTTGCACTAGTTTTATGTTTGTTTTTGCATTAGTTTTCTCTTCATTTACCGCCGACGTCCACCGTAGGTAGCTAGGTTTCGTCACGAGTTGTGAGGTTTCCGGTTGCTTTGGGTGGCTAGGCATTCTTCTCGTCTTGACGATGCAGTGATGGCTGGAGTTAATGAGCTCCAAGGAGAGTAGCTTAATCTATAGTTTTACTATGATTTATAAATATGCCTAGGTCTAGGGTTTGTAATTTATAGCGAAGCTATTTGATTATAGCTCAATCAAATGTTGAACATTTTGTGTGTTGTTTGGATTAGTAGTTTACATTGTCAGGTCTAGCTATATTGTTATGAGCTACTGGGTTATGGGTTTATTGCTTTGTAGTTAGATTTGCTTGATTAGGTTTAATCAAGTGTTGAACAATGTAATGTGTTATGGATTTGTTTATGTAGAACTTC
>JAOSBM010146366.1:0-13388 GCA_027568955.1 Erythroxylum tenue | reverse complement strand
CAAAGTGATATGCAGACAAATCACCAGGCGAAAAAGAATTGATAATCAAAATTGAAGCCCCATAGCAAACATGCAAATTGCAAACCCGACCACCTTACAAAGTATAGAAATCCACGTTAAAAAAGGAAAAGAAAAAAAAAGGATCCCGCAATTTAGTCGTCAGATATTTAATGAAAGAGAAATCTTGACCCCCAAATTCCCCTCGAAATCGTAAATTTATAAATGCCCAGCGTCACTCAAGAGCTCAAGAAAAAAAGCCCATGTTTCCTCGTGCCCATCAACACCGAAGGACCAACAATCAGACAGACACGACATCCAAGATGCTACAAATCCAAAGATCTGAAAAGGGAAATGACATGAATTGAAACATGGAAGTGATTAAGAGATATCCCAGGAAAATACCTACCTCTCCTCAAACTGGCTCCGGTTTTGAGCTTTTTGGCCACCTCTCACGGTTGTTGGGTGTTCTTCTGAGAAAGGAAAAAACGACGGATGGACTGAAGAAGAGGCTAATGTCCGTCCGGAGATTCCACGAAGCGTTTTTATCATGGAGCGTCCAGTATACGTATTTTTAACTGCGCGTTGAATATCTTTCCAAGTTGCGTGCTTTTTAACTAGACCGCAACTGTTTCCAAGTGTAGTCAAAGTAGTCAACCGTCAATTAATCGTCCAAAACCGACATCTCTTTATTGGATTGAAACGACGCCATTTTTTATTACCGAAAAACAGCAAAGTCGCAGGCACGTATTTGAATTCTTCAACCCCTCAAACCAAAAATAAATAAATAAAATAAAAAGGCAGAATAAGGAATGCATGTCATGTCAGGTCAGGGGAATCCTCTGCCCACCAAGGTTGTGCATTCTATCAGCGAAGAAATTTGCTGTGCGGAAGACACAAGACAGCTTTACTTTCCGATTTTTGTTAATCCAATTTTTGATAAGGGCAACCAACAGTGTAAATACCCATCAACTTGTTACTGGTCCAGTCAAAGTGGATCCATTAATTTCTATGATTAAGTACATTCGTTTCCACAGCTCCAGAATTCCATAATAGCCATATTCCACTAGAAAATCCTTTAGCTTCCACTATAAACCAACTACCATAACCCAATTTTCTAACGATGGCTTCAGCTTTCTTCCCACTTGCACAAGGTTCAGATATGAAAAACATATCAGGTTTCTTCCTGGCTGTCAAATCCTTAAAAGTCCTTTTGAAAAGGGGCCACAAGCTCCCTGACAATTCCAAGCAATTAACCTGAGATGATAATCTTGAGGATTGGTTTGGGCCGGGACTCTCACCGGTTAGGTATTGTCTCCTTTTGGTGCTCTGAGCCCTTTAGAGAACCCTATCTCTTTATGGGGACATGCGGGAGTCGAACCCAGGACCTCAGGGATTTGGTCCACCCAAAACTCTGCCAAAATACTGACTTGAGCGTCGGAGGGGTCTTCCGGGAAACAACCCCCGGCGTACCTTTGTTTGTTTTTGCAGGTATTCGATAGTCGAGATCGCGCGAGATCATGGATCGAAACAATGGCAATCCGATTCAGCAAAACCCGACCGAACCAAAGATGAAAAAAGTAAATAATAAAAGAATATCCTGAGACCCCATCCTCGGCGTTCTCATCATTAACCTTTCGCTCTCCTACTCCTTGCCTTGAGGGGCAATACTAGCAGAAGCAATTTGAACCCCTGGAAATGTTGATTCAAATATTACACCCTCTGTGTTATCTGACCCCGAGAACCTGCATCTTTTCTGCCCTGGATCTGGTGGTTTCTTATTGGTGTAAGTGTCAATGGCCTTGCATAATTTGGGAAACTCATTAAAAAAGTTAGCAGGCGGAGAGATAAACCTCTTGATTGGAATGGGCCAACTTATTAGAAATGTCTAACAGAGGTTTGCTTGTTCTTAGAGTTTTAATATTGGAGGTAATAGCTTGGGCCTGAAAGATCACTTGAGTACCATGTTTCGCAAAGGAAATAGGTTGCTTAGGTCCTTGTTTGCTAAATCCGCCCACTTTTTGTTTACCTATATTCCCTTTAAGAACGTACATTGGAAGAAATTTTATGTTTTTTATAAAGAAAGTAATTAATGTCATAAATAAAAGTAGACATATTTAAACAAATATATAAGTATTTATTAGAGAATAAGCTCATTGAAATAACCCTATTATGAGGATCTTAAATAGAATATTACTTATATATTTGTAGATTTTCTCATTATGATGGTTTTATAATTGATGCCTAGACTTCTTTTTTTTTTGGTAAATCAGAAAAATTAAATTAATAAGAAAAAATATATACAAGAAAGTTTAAAGACAAAGCCGCATAAGGCTCGACTAGCTAAATCAAAGGCAAACCAAGAGAAACACGATGGGACTCCACAGCATAGGAGGGAGTAACCCGAACCCCAAGAGATAACAATTAAAACCCAAGAAACAAAGTAAAGGAAAGTCCAAACAAAACAAGTACCAAGGAGAAAACCTAGCTAACAAAAGCCCAAACTGAAGCTATTAGGCCTAGGAGAAACAAACATAAAGAAAATGCCTAGGCAAATCTAATCCCCGAATTGATGCCTAGACTTGAGATTACCAAAGTATCTCATATAAGAATTAATATAATTTAATACTATTTATGACATATTCTATTTAGAACGGCTTACTTAGTACTACTTGAGTATAGTATGAACTGCACAGAGGTAATGGAGTTAGTCAATAAAAAATTCATTACTCTACGTTAATTAGAAAGAATGTTTTACTGTTCTTGATTAAGAGTTATTTAAGAAATTTTCTAGCTAGAGTAAGTTGAGATTTAAAAAATGTTTTCAAATATTAATTATAAATTTATTACTAATTAGAAATATCGAACATAATTATGTCTAAAAGAGTAGATATTAAATTCATACTCTATGTCTAATTAAAAATTTTGAAGATGAAAATATTAAATTATACATCATAACCATTTATACATAAGTTGAGTCAAACTACTTGAACATTCTTAATAAGGAATTCTCTACCTAGAGATTTGAAAAGAGTTTTCAAATATCAATTATGGATCAATTACTGAGTAGCAATAACAAATATAATTGGATTTAAATGAATAGATACTAAATTCATATTCTATGTCTTGTTGGAACAATATATGACAGAATGATTAAATTATACATTATAACCATATATGGATAGGTTGAGTCAACTATTTTGAAATTCTTAATATTGGTAGCCATGACATGTTACTAGATATTAATCTTGATCTAATATTATAAATTACTAAATTGAAGAATTAAATATATTAAAAAGAGTTTTAATTTATCTAATTCTAATTCTAATTATAAATTATAATTATAATTTGTAATCATTACCAAGATATGAGGAACCTAATGGGTCACACATAAAAGAGAAATTAAAAAATTAATTTAAATTAAGTTAGAATTAATTGTGAAGTTTGAGGATTGTAATTATAATTAGAGTTTGACATTAAGTATAAGTGGAAAATTGTAATTTTATAAGAGTTAAACTCTTTTGTCCATCTTTATAAATAGGAGGAAAGTATAAGCATGTTAGCACTCTTAAGGGTTTTTTTTAAATCCAGAATCTTGACAGAGAGCCAAAATCTTGGGCCACAATCATGGCCCATAGACAAGGCGGACAACCTCTCGAACACGACTTATCGAGAACATTTGAGACTTTTAGACGCGGAAAAATCCTAAGGTTTACCTAAAATGGAAAATACTATATAAAGAAAGAGAAAGAACCCTAAAGGGAACTCCAACCTCTGCCACTTTCAGAAAGATCCAAGGAGAGAGGAAGAAGAAGAGAAAAGAGGAGAAAGGAAGAAGGGGAAGAAGGGGCTGCAGTGCTGCCATCTTCTCGATCTATTCGACCATGATCATGGGCCTGGGCATTGCTTTGGGATTTCTCTGAATCATCTCTGCTCTTCGATATTTGATCTGAAACACTAACAAACACATCAAAACACTTCAAAGACAAAAAATTTAAGTTAAATGACATGCTCTAACTCATCAAACACTCAAAACACAAATGTCTAACTAAATAACACAATCCTAACCTAAACATGCACTAGTCATTCAATTTAATAACTAAACACATACTAAACTACCCAATAAAATAATATGCAACCTACCACTATCAACATCCCCACACTTAAACTTTTGTTTGTCCTCAAACAAAGACAAAACAAGCAAAAACAAAAACATACCAAACACAGTTAACAACAAAACACTCACATATGCAATAATAGGTCAATGGCATTAAACTTCACGAAATAAATTTAACTACAAACATGATCCCTCAAGTTTCTCTAGCTTATTAACTTGTGAAATCTGTTTCTAAGTACTTCAAATCAAATATACATACTAATCAAGACCTTAATATCAAACTCATTCACTCATATCACTTACACATACATATTGATAATTATTCGATCAATCAAAATTGTAACTATCCTTAAATAGTTTTTCATGAAAATTCGAGCTATTCACTAAGATCGGTAAGATTTATTAACCAATATATTTTTTTGTTACTTTTAATTGACATGAATCTAGCCTTTTGATATGAAGGCAAACATTTGTGATGAATGTCCTCTGGTTACTCAACTAGGCAATGTTTTTATTAAGCGGCTTGGTTGAAATGTCATTATAGCCTTTTGATGCGAAGGCAAACATTTGTGATGAATATCCCCTAATTACTCAGATACATTACATGAGAATTACTCAACTGACTACTTGCTCTATTCTTAACCCGATTTGTTTCAAAAAGGGCCAATGAAATAGTTATTTATTAAACAAACACATACTTTTTTTATTATTTTATTTTATTGCTACCTCATTTCTTTAGCTAATCATTCTCATGAAAATGTATTATCAATGCCATGTATTCGATTGACCTAAAATTATTAATGAATGTGGTAATTTCTAGAGTGAACGCACTAACATCATATCATAATTAAAATGCATATTTAACCGAAACAACCTAAAACACTAATTTCATAAGCTAATAAATCTTCGCAACCTAAAAGACTACGATCAAAGCTAAATCGATTCCGTTAAGTCCTAGCAATTGACACATTCACACAAATTACATCATGCAATCCTAAACAAACTAACATACAACATGCAAAATTCACATTCAAATAAAAACATATAATGCACAAAACCCTCCCCACACTTGGACAACACATTGTCCTCAATGTGGGAAGAACAATAAACAATACATAAGGTGAGAACAAAAATAACAAAACAAAAGAAACATGAGAATAATTGAAAATAACAATAAAATAAAAAACAAGGGTTAGAGTATAGAACCTGTCATGGTGATTGAGGTGGTGATGGTGTCGGAGATGGTAGTTGAACACCTTAAGTCTCGAAACAATTGTGAATACGTTGTATGTCCCGGCTTTGACGTCCTTCAACACCTTGGTGTTTTCCGAAATGGCTTTATTAGTGCTTAAGACGGCTTCCATTACCTTCTCCCATCCCATTTTCTCTTCCTTTTTTAACTCTTTACTGGTTGAGTTCTTCTCCTGTTATAGTGGCGTCGAGCTCGAATTGGTCTGCCCCGCTCTGGTCTTAACATGAGATTTAACGCTAATATCTGAAAGTTCCATATTATAGAATTTCAAGATTTTAGCTCTCGTCAGGTGATGAGTGTTGAAAAACTTTGGACAACGAATAGTTAATCTATTGCAATTAATGTCATAGTATTTTGCAATAGACATTACCTGGTACCTCATGCCCAAATTATTGCTTCTCTTTCTTAGAGAAATAGTAATTGCATTAAAGGTACGAGTGGAGGTACAAACTTGGACGTTATGATCCATGCACCACAATATAAAAATTTCTTTTGTTGAACACTTATTAGTGTTAGTTTTGTTAAAGACAGTTTAACTCATAAATTTATGCAATAACAAGTGTTCAAGGCTTCTAATAATATTATTGTGGGCATTTTTAGCGTCGAAGCTCTCCAGCCCAGTCAGTTCTATCCAATAATAGACTATACGAAAGTCATCGTGCTGATCAACTATGGTTAAATTGGGGAATTCATCGGTTTCACACAAAAATGTCATAGTCTAACCCATATGGTTGATCCCACAACTGAAACCATAGGTCCTTATGGTTGGTTGGCTCAAATTGAAGGGAGGTAAAGAATTCTAGGTTTAGTTCCTCGTAAATAGGATAATTGAATAGCATAAAATTTTCCCACTGAATTCTTCGACTTAAGGCCTCAACTCGTTCTCTCAATCCAATTGTTTCTAAAATATCAAAATCTAAAGTTTCTAACATATCAAAATCTAAGTATTTAGGCACAATAATGTTCTTTAAACTAAAGGTGTGATAGTGATTACCTTCCTCCTCTGAGAAGATCAGGAAAGGTGCATCGTAATCCGCTACCCTGTTTTGTTGTCCATAGCCTGATACTTGGACTTTGTCTTTTGTTGGGTTCACTTAACCATCTGCTTGATGCGCGGTCCCATTGGATTGAGAGTTGTGAAAAGTTTGGAGAGAGTTCAAGACTTGAAGATGGGTAGAGAGAAGTGAGAGGAGTTGAGTTCTTAGGTTTAGAGAGAGAGTAAGAAAGTGAAAGGTGGAAGAAAAATGACGGTAAGGTTGAAAATCGTATATAACTGTTCTCCCCCGCCGCAAGCCACTATCGTGGCCCTGCAAAAAATCCTGCATACTTTCCATTTTCTCTTCTTTTCCTTATTTCATCCTAAAATCCTTCCATACCTTATAATTACATTATCACCTCCTTGCGCTTGCATTCCACCACATTCCCATGCCAACTAATCCTCAATTCTCCCAAGATATTCAACTGGACTTGAAACACACACAAAGAAAAATAGATGCAAAACCTATTTACTACAAAAGATGACATAACAATAATATAAAAATCATGGGTTGTCTTCTATGCAGTTCTTTTTTTACAGTTCGTAACTTGATGTCCTTCTTTTGCTCATGGTGGTTTGAACGAGTCGTGTAATGGTAGTGCAATCATAGGTCTCATGAATTGCAAATGAGCTACTAAACTGTGATTTCCACCACCCTTCTTCTTCGTCTTCTTTTCCGACTTATTCCTTCAAGATTGTGACTTTCTAGGTGGATCCTTGTGATCATCACTATGTTCAACCTCTCCTCGAGACTTCGTTCTCTTAATGAAGTCTACGAAATTATGAGAGCTTCTTTTATCATTGGACATGTTAAAGGACATCTTCTCATTCCCCACCCTTAGAGTCAACTTGCCTTCATCAACATCTATACTAGATCAGGCGGTGGCTAAAAATGGTTGTCCAAGGATAATTGGTACCTCCAAATCTTCCTTTATATACAGAATGAGAAAGTCTATGGGAAAGGTAAAATTTTCCATCTTAACAAGAACGTCCTTGATTATACCTCTTAGACAATGAATTGATCGATCAGCCAACTGCATACTCATCATGGTCGGTGCCATTTCTCTTATCTTTATCTTTTGGAATAAAGTGTAAGGCATCATACTTATGCCAGCTCCTAAGTTTACAAAAGCATTATCCACTTTGACATTACCTATGGTGCAAGGAATGTAAAAATCCCTTAGATCATTTTGTTTCTGCAGTAATGTTGCCATTTCATTAGAGTTCTCTGTGCTTCCTATTTCATTTGCCAACTTTTCCAACTCCTTTCTGTTGATTAATCTCTCTTACATGGATTCCATAAAAGTTAGAAGTGTTTTCAACAGCTCTATTACCTTAAAGACTTCCTTCAACTCCATTTCTTTTGACTTCGTTGTGCTAAAATGGGATATTGGATTGCAGGTCGATACTCCTTGATTTCCTTCATGTTATGTTCATTTAGTAAGAGATTTTGTCCGCTCTTTTCTTTTGCTTCTCCCTATCTTCTTTAGCTTGGTCGAGCTTCTCCTCAGAGGCCTAAATGATAACCATAATCCTTTCCTTTGGGTTTGTTTCTGTGTTACTTGGAAGACTCCCTGCATTTCACGCAAACAGTGCATATGCCAACTAGCCCATTAAGACTTCCAAGCTGTGAATAGAGAATACATGATTCTTTGTCACTTGATGAAATTTTTCTTCCAATCTCTTATGTGCATCATCCATACTTCCCATCTTATTTAATATTTTGTCTAATTTGGCGTCCATGGAATTAGGTTTCTCCTATTGGAAACCAGGTGGCCCTTGAGGTTCGAATTGACCTCCTGCATTGTTTGACCACAAAAAGTTTGGATGATTCTTTCACCTAGGATTGTACGTGTTCGAATAGGGTTTGTTTCTTCCTCCACCACGATCAAACTATGCTCCCATATACTTAACTTGCTCCATTTCATTACTTTGCATTAGGAAGTAGTCGATGATATGATGATTATCCTGGCCGCATAGCTCGCATCTTTGTTGAATGCCTTTAACAGAGGCCGAAGAAGAAGCTTTTATGTTGTTCAACTGTCAAGTCAAGTTGTCGATCTTACTTTGCATTTCTATAATTGGGTCAACAACTAAAGCTCCTTTTTGCTCACGGAGGGTTGTGGGTTGTCTACTCCTATCATTCATCCACAGACAACTATTACTGGCCATTTCTTCAAGCAACTCCTGCACTTTGTCAACAGTCTTTCGCATAAGCGATCCGCCCAATACTGCATCTATGGTAATTCTCGTGGGTAGATTGACTCCATTGTAGAAGATTTGTAAAAGAAATTCTTTTGGTAGGTTATGGTATGGACACCTCCTTTGCAAATCCTTATATCTCTCCCACACCTCATAAAGTGATTCCCCATCACTCTGTTGGAAGTTCGTAATTTCTTTTATCATCTTTGTAGTTTTAGTGAGGGGAAAATACTTGTCTAAGAATGCACGTACCAATTGCTCCCACATTATGAGATTTGAAGGACTGAGAAAGTGATACTAAGCTTTGGCTCTATCCCTTAACATAAAGGGGAAAAGCTTCATCCTAACTGCGTCTTCTGACATCCCATGATATCAGAAGGTATCACATATTTCGAAGAAATTCACTATATGTGCATTGGGATCCTCATTGGTCAGTCCATAGAATTGCACATTTGGTTATAACATATTCAGTAGGGTTAGCTTAATTTCGAATGAAGGTACTTGAATAGGAGGTCTAGCAACACCTTAATTAGTTGTATTAAATCTCGATCTCATGAAATCCATGAGGGTCCGAGGTTGTTTCCCTTGGTTTTCTCCTTGTTGAAACTCTTGGTGAAAGCCCTGAGCTATTGGTTCTTTAATTTCTTTTTCTTGGCGTTTGGCTCTTTGAATGGCTCGTTCCAGGCGAGTAATGTTGAGTGCTAGGGTTTCAGCGATCCGACTTGAACTTCGAGTGACTCTTGTGTTCATGTAAATGCACAGACATAAGAGTGATGAGAATGCTTTAAACTATAAGAACTAAACTAATCCTACTAACTCCCCAGCAATGGTGCCAAAAACTTATTAAGACAAGTTTTAATCTATTTAAAACCCTCAAAATACTGCAAGCATATAGGTCGTGGGTATAGTATATGAGGTTTCGATCCCTTAAGGAGTTGAACTAGTCTAATTCTAAGTTATCTAAGGCCTAAAGAATTATTAAAAAGAAAATAAAAACTACAAAGAAAAGTAAACACGTGAAGATGATTGATTAGAATTAAAAAGTAAATTTAACACATAAAGACTTAAAATGATCACTATCAAATTAACAATGGAAATCATACAAGGAAGATTAGTTAACTATAAGAAGGGGGATTTATCATATCATCAAATGCTATCATGATTACTTTTGAGTTAATACGGTATCGATCTTAGACTTTCAAAGGGTGGATTACTCTCTCTCTCGTTATAATCATTAAACCCTAAATCATAATCCCTAATTGAATTGTGGATATTGTAATCTCTCAATTAACAAAAAACCCACAATTCCAATCAGATCTTAAACCCTCTAATAGACAACTAGGTCCTCACACGAGATCTATATTTGTCTAAATTTTAGATTTGATTATTTAAGTGATCTATTAGATTATTTAACTCTCATTACCCATTCTAATCATTTTGCTACCGGTTTACTCTCTTGATTTGTTACCGAAACATGCAAACACAACAAATAATCACAACACACAATGTATTAATATTAAAAGAAATCATATTAACATTCCTTCAAGAACAAATCCTTAAGACATTTAGAACATCATCATCAAACCCAAATCCATCACTATCAAATTCATCTTATAAATTCAAAAGAAAGAACAATAAAGATGAAATGAAAAGTCACTTAGCAGGGTTGGAATATATTGGGAAGATGGCAGCACTGCAGCCCCTTCTTCTCCTTCTCTCTTCTTCTTCCTCCCTCTTTGGATCTTTCTTAAAGTGACAAAGGTTGGAGCTCCTTTTAGGATTCTTTCTTTTTCTTTATATAGTATTTTCCATTTTAGGTAAACACTAGGATTTTTCTGAATCCAAAAAGTCTCAAATGTCCCTCGATAAGTCACATTCGGGAGGCTGTCCGAGATGGGCCACGATCATGGCCCAAGAGTTTGACTCTCTGTCATGATCGTGGAAAAAGGAGCCATAATCGTCGACCTGGGCCTCGCTCCGGGTTTCCTCCGAATCCTTTCCGTTCTTCGATATTTTATTTGAAACACTAACAAACACATCAAGGCACTTCAAATACACAAAATTTAAGCTCAATGGCATACTCTAACCTATAAAACACTCAAAACATAAATATCTAACTAAATAACACAATCCTATCCTAAACATGAACTAATCATTCAATTTAACAACTAAATATGTACTAAACTGCCCACTAAAACATTATGCAACTGGCCACTATCAATGCACGTATGATTAGATCATGTTAGTTTCCTAACAATAGTATTAGTTTTTCCTTTAATTGTTTAATTTGATTGTTATTGATTTGATGAGATTAATTTTTAAGAACTTGTTTTAATGAATTCTCTAACATAGATTAAGGCAATAATTAATTACGTATTTTTTGATTTTATAAAAATTTAAACCAAATCATATGCCCTCTTAAATCAGGGGTTTTTTTTTGGAAACAATATATATGCCTCCCTTATTTATTTTATGTTTTCTAGATATTTAATTATTTTATTTATTTAAAAGTTTTAGAAAACATATAAATGCATGCTTTGTTTATGGTTTTGAAACTTACCACACCTGCCTCGTCCCTTACACTACTTTTGATATGAAAAATTATATATGTTCCCTTCTATTTTCTAAAAAAATCATAGACACCTCACTCTTATTCTTTTACGTCTAGGTTGTGTGTGTTTACGTGCATGATTTAGAACCAAAAAACCATCTTATACAAGTCCCCTAGAATCAAATGAAGCATGTTTTGATTACCGGGTGCGTTAATTTTAAGTGAATTAGTTAATGGATGAGGCTTACCACTAACAAAAAGTGTTTTTTCCACCAACGATGCCTTATTACTGGTGATAGAGGCAAATTTTGTCCAAAGAGAAGAACCATCAGTGGGCAGGAAAGGTGATGAAGATCAAGGAATATGGTAGAGAAGGAGACAACGATAGTAAGAGATGAAACAGAGGGGAGGTGGTGACGAAGAAACATAAAAATTCTAATCTGGGGGCCCACATGTAAGGGGATCATGTATGGCTAAGTCAGACGTGTTATCAACGCCAGAAATTCACTGAGGCATATGCAGTCCCAACTCATTTTTTTAAAATTTTGTGTTTTTAAATCCTTTCCTTTAATTAAATTAGTTTAATTAAGATTAAATTATTCTAAATTCCTAATAAATATATAAAAGCATTTTTAACTATTTGAAAAATTATTTTCAAAAGGTTTAATTTTATCTAGAACAATTTTGAAATTTAGTTTAATTTTTAATAGTTGAATTTTTTAATTAAATTAGTTATCAAATCAATAATTAGAATCAAACAAAGGTTTTAAAGGATTTCCTTTCATAATTTGATTATGTTACAAGTAATTAATATAATGAGATTATATTAGTTTTGATCAAACCTAAATTTTTAAAAATTTAAATTCCTCAATTAAATATTAAATACATGTTAAGAATGTGATAGCTATCATCCATTATTTAAGACTAAAACTAGAGTTTTGTTTTTTTGGCTTGTTTAGCAAACTCAAGGTCTCTTTAACTCGAATATATTTTATCTTAAATTAATGGATCCTACTTAACTAAATTTATATAATTTGGATGAGCAAAATCATGATCATATGAATTTAGAAGGAGGTTTAGGAATAATATATAAGATATATTTTGGAAAAAGAGTTGTTACCTAATAGATCTAGGGGTTATATAAAGTGTGATTGATAAAGTTTTTATCTATCTAATTTAAATTTAGTTAGTTAGTTTAGCAAACTTAAGATCATTTAAGTTTAAATAGGATTCTATCCCGTTAGGAAATTATTGAATAATTTCTCAATTTAATAGTGAGGGTTATTATTTTAAATAAAATAGTAAGAGTAACCAAATATTTGTTAAAGTGCTTATTTTATTTGGGTTTTTGTCATAAACTAATACTTACTCCTTTAATGTCTTTTGTTTGTTAGAAAAAATGAGTATCAATTTATCCCTAAGGAGCCTCATTGACTGTAACAAGCTTAGTAGATCCAATTTCTCAGACTAGTTTCAAAACTTGAGAATGTTCCTGACACTATTGTTCCACTAGAGCTTAGTTTAGATGCAATTGATGAAGTTTGGAAGAGATATCAATGTTATATCGATGATTTTGAACAAGCTATATGTGTAATGTTGACTAGTATGTCTTCTAAGATTCAAGAGTAACATAAGAACATAGATGCTCCTAATATAATTTGCATCTTAAAAGTTGTTTAGTATACAAAATAGGGTAGAGGGATATCAATTCTCAAAAATATTATTTCAATACAAGATGGTAGAAAGATCTTCAATAGAGTTACACATACTAAAGATGATTGCTATATTAAAAAGTTAGGCTAATTCATTTTTGTCATAAACCATGAGCTAAGCACTGATATGGTGTTATAGTCTTTTAGTTAAAGCTTTTCACAGTTTGTTATGATCTTTCATATGAACTAAAAGGATTTGTCATTGCCTAAACGATTGGATATGCTCAAGATTGTAGGGGATGCTTTAAAAAGGAACCCAATTGGATTCTTATTATGGATTCTTCCAAGAGCAAGAAAAATGGCTCTAAAAAGAATAAGAACAAAAAATAGAAGACTTCTACTACAAAAAGCAAAGCCAAAAGTTACTTTTAAGAAAAACAACAATGATAAGAGCACATGTTTTCAGTATGAAGTTGACAGACATTGTTGGATCCCGTTTCCGGAATCCAACTCTTACTGACTAAACCGTCATACTTGAGCGTGGTTCCTTGCTTAACCCAATTTCTCATGTTTTTTTTTTC
>JAOSBM010146192.1:0-13425 GCA_027568955.1 Erythroxylum tenue | reverse complement strand
TGGGATAGACGCTAGGTTTAGGTCTTTACGTAGATCTTTGTGTTTGCATAGGAGACTAATTCCTAATGGGCCGGACGAGCCGTGGTCATGCAAAGATGGGCCTGGGCCTAGCACAGCCGGCCCAACCAGATTCATACATAAACAATCTAACGATAATGAGAATAAAGATCATTCATACATGAAAACCCAAATCCAAGCATAGGAGCATAGGATAACATAATCAATCCCTAAAGAGAGAAAGAACAACAAAAACAATGAAAGAAATGCTTGACCGAGTTCTTTGGCGTCGATATCACCTCTGAACCGGATTGGGAAAGACTAGCCTTCCATGGGTCTCCAAAGGATTAGAGTTTTGCCCCTTTGTCGCCTCCCAAAACCCCTAAATTGTTTTCTCCAACTTTTCGTCCCATTTCTGTTGTCAAAACGACGTATTTATACTCAGGTTTTTAGGTGACTTGGTAGCAATTCACAGGAGTGCATACCTTGTTCATGTGCGTGCATATGAGTCATGGGCATGCATGATGGTGTCATGCCCATTAGTCATGGGCGTGACTAACATTTTGTCATGGGCATGACTAACTTGCTCACACCCAAGACTTTTATGTCATGGCCGTGAACAATTTTCTGCACTCTTCATTCTTGATGTTTTCAACATATACTCTTCATTTTATGTATTTTCTTGTCTCCTCTTGCTCTAATCCTTCTCCTTCTTGCTCCATAAAGATAAGTGAGTATGAATCTCAAGAAGACGACTCAAAGAATGTGCTTTTAACTCACTTTAGCTCTTACGCTTCCAAATTGTACCTAAAACCAAATATGAATTAAAGTGAATGTCTTAAGCATTTCATGTCATTAAACACTATGTGTTATGGAACAAATGTATAAATCAATTAAGCACATATCGATTTCTCCTACACTTAGCTTTTGACCGTTCTTTAGCAAAACATCAAAATCAAAGTCAGACCCAAAATATTTACTCATTTTTCATATTTTCCAAAAATATATAGTCATAAGTAAAGAGAAACAACCTTCAAAGCCCTAGCAAGAACTTAACTTTCAACGCTTCTACTTACGGTCAATCAACGTTCATCTCCTTTAGAAATTAATCAATATAGAGGTAGACTTGGACAAAATGTGTTTAAACAAGATAGATTCATAGGTACACTCAAACATTAGTGATGTTGATGACAAATTCTGGAAGTTTAATTTCAGCCATGTGTTCATGTCGAACCAGCTGAGAAATTTCACTCTAAATTAGTGTATTTGGAGTTAATTAAGGCTAGTAATGAGCCTATATTGTTGCTTGATTAATTGGTTAAGATCTTGATAAGTTTATGTAGTTAATTGATGTCATAACCTAAAGAATGGACTGTTTTGATGTGGTGTTGTTCAAATATTGAAATTATGATTTGTTTACGGAATGAATGAGTTCTTTTAATGCAAAGATGATCTTAAGGACATGAGTAATGTGTATAAGGTATGGATGAATGAGCATTGAAGAACATGGGGTAATTATGATTGAGAATTGGGTAAATATATCAATATATATTGCTGGAAAAAGTTTGGTGAATGTATAGATCTAATTGCTGAAATTCTAGATTTAAAGTAACAATTATGTGTGGATTATGAGAGTCTTTTTGATCATGTAAATGTTCAAGGATAAGTGTAAAGTATGGTTGATGAAATTGGAATAAATCAAGCTAACTTAAAGGTACAAGCCTGATTGCAAAATGATCGTATACAAAATATGATGCTTGAATGGTCTTAGGGTGTATAAGCAAAAATTGAATAGTTAAGATCTATGTATAAGAATATATACTCGGGAAAGTCAATTGAGCATGCATTGAACATAACGCATACACATATGTATGATTGAGTACTTTTTTTATTAAACAAGTTAGTAATGTGTACATATGTATGTATTGCATAATTTAGAAGCACAAATTGACCGACAGCTTCCAAACATTGCCAGCTCGTCAAGGCATTAACTATATGAAGCATACTGTGAGTTAACCTAGATGTTTGCTCACTATATTTGAATTGTTCTTAATTAGATATTGAAATGTGACTAATATGATTGTGTTAATTCCGGACATTGATGGTCTGAGGAGTTTGATATTCGGAACTGTATTAGAAGTGTTTGTAAATTGAATGTGAATATGGAAATTGTGTTCTCAACTATACGTTGAATGCCGAACTTAGATCTAATGAATGTGCTATATGACTGTGCACACTGAATAAGAGTTACTGATAGCATAATATGTGGTTTGATGCATTTTCATTACAATGATATGCTTGATCAGAAAAAGGAGTTGTAATAAGACCAGAGTGACCAACTTGAAAAGAGCTTAAAGCTCAGAAATGTCCACACAGAGCCATAGGCTCAATGATTAATGAGCCCGGTATCCACAATGGATACAAGGCAGTATCTAAAATCACCCCGGTATTGACAACAAATACGAGATAGTTAAATAGGCGCTCAGTCACAACAAAATAAAAATGAAAGTGGAGTCTCATATGCATTGCATATATATTTTTACATGTATCATGTGAATCATTATAAATAATGACTAAATTGAGTTGATATAACGTTATGTTATGTTTGTGCACATATGAATGATTGTGAAAAAAAAGTACTGAATTGTGTTGATATAGTGATCTGCAATACTTGTATACATGTTGAGTTTATGAATGATTGATGTGAAAGACTGGATTGTTATGAAAAGATTATATGACATGTTTGTATTATAACGTGCTTATTGAGATATGATGTATAGTGTGATTTGGTATACAAAGCTGTATGGGAATTGATTCAAGCTAATGTGATATACTTGTGAATTTGGTTGTATATTTACGTTGTTGTGTTTTGACTTGAGTGAGCACATCGATGATGGTTCACTTACTGAGTTCGCAAAACTCATCGAAATTGCAACGTTGTTTTCTTAAGTACTAAGGAGACTTAGCTTCTAAGGCAATTTAGTAGCAGTCTAGTATTGTTAATTTTGGAATCAGGAATGGCTTAAAGGTTTGGTTAGCTGATGTCTGAGAGTTTAGATAGATTATTTTGTTAGCATCTCATTTCATGTTAGATATTTTGTAAAGAATGGTAAACTCTCAGATGTTTTTGTAATGTACATATATGTATTATGAGATGTAATGAAAATGTAAATGATGTTTGTGAAATGAAATGAGAAATGTTCAACTTATGATCACTTATGTTCTGTATGATTCCATAATAGTGAATTTGATTACTCTAACATGCCATTCTCATGGGGTAAGTTCTTTAATGTCTTCTGGATGTTCGGGTATAAGCTCTATGGTAGTGGTGTGTTACAATTTTTGGAATCAGAGTATGGTTCGGCATCCTTAGGGATATATAAGAGCATTTAGACATAATATATAGTGAGAGATTTGTATAGTGATCACCACTATTGTTTGTTATAGGTCATCTGCTATAGGAGATCGAGTCACAGAGTTAGCTGATCTTGAGTCCATAAGAGCCAATAGAGAGTCTCTAGTACCTTAGTCTGAACCAATGCCTCCTACAATTCCTAAGAGGAGAGAGAGGAGGTATGATAAGCTTAGAGAGCAGGGGGATATAGACTTCTATGGAAGTACAGACCCTACGGAGGCAAAAGGTTGGTTGGAAAGAACTGAATGGGTGTTTGATCAGATGGACTGTGATTTCGATGAGAGATTTGACTATGCAGTCTCACTACTGCAAGGTCTAACTTATCAATAGTGGAAGATAGTTCCCAGCAATTTCGCCTGACCTTGTAGACTGACATGGGAAGACTTCCTGAGGGTCTTTAAGGAGAACTATATGCCCAAGATCTATCTGGATAGGTAGATGAAGAAGTTTCTAGATCTGAAATAGGGAAGCCTTACTGTAACTGAGTATAAGGTGAGGTTTAATGAGTTAATGGGGTATGCTACTACTTTGATTCCGAGTAAGGAAGATAACTGTAGGCGATTTGAGGATGGACTGAATATGGAGATCAGAAAGAGGTTGGCCATCACTAATTTGAGTAATTTTGCTGAACTGAGAGCTGCATCAATCCAAATTGAACAGCTACTGAAAGATGGGCAAGGAGAGTACAGGCAGGAGTTCAGAATGAAGAGCAAGTGAGTCCCAAGCTGATTCTAGCAGGAGATTTAGTAAACGTTGTAATAGATCATTTCGATTATAGACTAGATCGAGGCAGTTGGGATTTAGACCGAGAGATGTTTTTGTTCAAGCTGGTAGTGGTAGAGGTCAAGTATCTAGTAGGCAAACACAATAAATGCCCAGTTGTACGCATTGTGGAAAGAAACATGATGGAGAGTGTTGGAGGTTAATAGGAGCTTGTTTACATGGTGGCTCTCATAAGCATCAGCTTAGAGAATGTCCCGCAACCTTTGGAGAACTGTCTGAAGTGAGAGGGGGATCAGTGATTGAGACTATTGTCCAGCAAAGTAGAGAAAGTGGAGCGGGACAGAGAGGCAGAGGTAGAGGCAGAACTAGTTCAGCAGGTCCTAGTGTTAGGACTGAGGTGCGGGTTAACCAGCCGCAATCTCAGGCCGAGATCTTTGTCATCACCAAATAGGAGGCATAGAACTCTCCAGATGTTGTTGCAGGCATGTTTGTTAGACCCCGTTTCTAGAGCCCAATATCCGGAGTCAAAAAACATGAACATATTACCCTGAAGGGTTATTTCAGTGAAATCTTATAGCAATCATTGATTCATCTCCATTCTCTAATACCATAAGTTGTTGGGCACCCCGCCCTCGCGAGACCCATCCCCGACGTATTGAATGACATCCAAACCTGCATCCCATGGATACGTTATCAAACTTCATATCTTATTCTTATTTTCATTTTATAATTTAATCGCTCATCATTTCTTTCCTTTATTTGCTCATATTGTCAAATTCTCATTCACTTTAACTTGATACACTTTACTCCTCTTCTTTGAATCACAACTTCAATCATGTGAATATCTTTATTCCCAAATAAACTCATACCTTTGGTACTTTGATATCAACCATTCATTCACTAATGTTATTCCAACATTACACGATCATACATTATCCAAACTCTCATTTCTTCTTATAAATTTCTCCAAATTTCCAGACTTTCAGGTCTATTTTCCATGAAGATTATGATAAGGAAGATGAAGTAATTTGATACAACTTTCTCTATAAGAATGTGCCCTAATGTCTTAAGTTTCTAATGACACCAAAATCATTCAATTTGGTTCAGTATTCTGAAAGTTATACCCCAAACATTTTCGGACTATTATATACTAAAACAGTACACTATACCCAAATTCCATCCAGAAATTGAAAGTCTTAGAGACTGAATTAAAATTCTATTTCTTCATATAAGTTGTAGTGCTATGTCTATAATTTATTTTGAAATAAGAATCACATTATTTGGAGCTCTACAGATCAAGATATCATCAAAATACCAAAGTATATTCAGTAAAAATATCCAATTCATACTCTTCCAACTGATACCCTTACTTTGATTCAATACTAAAACCTATAAATGTTTTTAGAAAGATAGAGGAATGTGTTAGAAAGCTATTGCTTCAAAAATCAGGTTATTTGGAGGTCGGATGACAAAGTTATAGCCAAAAGAGTCAGAGATGTTCAGGTCTGGGAAGACCTGAGGGTCGCAGTCGCGACTTACGCGAAAATCGTCGCGATCACGACTTCCTTGTTTTTCTTCCTCAGACCTATTTTGGTAAAAAAGGGCATAACTTTCACTAGAGATATCAGATTAATGTCATTCAAAGATGATTTCGAAGAAGAGTTCTAGATCTACAACTTCCTTGAAGACTCCGAAAAGATATTTTGCCTCCAAAAGGGTCAAAATTTCAAAATAATGTAGTTGTCCCGTAAGTCCATCCTTTGCAGCATCACAAACTTCTATTGATCATATATATAGCGTTGGAAAGCTAGAAAGATAAGCTACAACTTCTAAGAAGACAACTTTGTCTAATTCAGCCTAGATTAGTACAGTTTTCTCCTAAACTCATAATACAAATTTTACCCTTATAAAAGACTTGAAAATTGTTCCAAATTTACTTCCTCTAATGCAACATCATTCAAAATAATTCAACTACCAATTTTTATTTCATTAAACTCTCTAATCTCTACTCATTTGATTCATCACCTACATCCAATTCTCATCATCCATAAAATCGTATCTTTCATGTCCATAACCTCTCACTTATAAGTAACAACAATTCTTGTTCAAAGTTCATCAACTCAAGTGGATAACTTCTTCAAGCATATCTAATTCCAACTCACATCATCCATACATAATTCATATTTCATTAACAACATAAGGATAAGAGTTTAAAAAGCATTTAATGGGCATTTCAAGCCACAATACATCATTTCACAAAATCCCAAAATACAAAAGGTTCTTGAACAAATAATACTTGAAATGTGACTAAAGCCTTGCGTTTACAAAATCTAACTTAAAATACAAAAATAGGCATAATCGGAGTGATGCCTTGACTCCTTTTCACTCGATCTCTTGCTCATCACCTAGAAAAGGGAAGGGAAGGGGGTGAGCTTAAAAGCTCATGGGTAACACGTTTATAACGGATAACAAGCAAAACCATTGAAAATATTCATTTGTCATAGAAAATTCATATTGAATTCATAAAGCACATGTTTCTCAAATTTTTGCCATGTAATCCAATCCACAAACAACACAATTTATGCATTCATCAACTTGTTCACAAATAATAAACACATAAGCACATCAGAATGATTTGGGTAGGTTTGTAAATAGAACGTACTAACACAATTCAATAAAATAGTCTTGTGTAGCGGTGAACAGAATGTACTATCGCAATCCCACATAATGTTTTTGCATAGCCGTAAACTTAGGGGAGTCCGTGAAGGAGCTCTATGCCATAAGCGGGCAAGCGGAAGAAGCCTTTAGTCGAAGTGCACTTGACATACAGAACGGACCACACCAAACCCACATAATCATGCATTTCACAACTTGTAAAGGTATTGCCCAAAATGACACATTTCTGAAACATGATTTTTAATAAACATGAAACATTTCAAAACCATTTTCCATATCCATTTCACAAATTCATCATCAAAATTCGTACACCAAACATGTAGCAATTTCACAAATCATTCAAAAGCAATAAATGTAACATTTATGAAGCAATTGAAATCATTTTACTTTCTTGATTTAGAAGAAAACATTAGTGGCTCATTGACTCTATTATAAACATGAAACCCACCTTGATCACCTTACTTATAAACTTACTCAAAGGTGTCTCCCCTCTTGTTCCTCTTGCCTTTGTTGATTCCCTTTTACATTGAAAAAATTCTCAATTCAATAGGAATTCCAATTGGAGAGCTCAAAGAAACATATTTGCTAAATTGATGCTAGAAAACTTATACCCATGCATTTCCTAAGCTCCATGAACTAAAATCCTTCTAAAAATTCCAAAAGATTAAAAAATGGGCTTACCTTGATTCTTCACCAAATAAAGAGATATTTGGTTCTAATGGAAGCTCTACTTTTCTTCTTCCTTTTTCTCTCCTTGAACAACCTTAAAATCTCTCTTGAAGGCTAAGAAAAATTGAAACCCTACCTCAACTCTCTTCCTCTCTCCTTATTTTCGTATTTTCTCTTCTTCCTTCTTCTCACTCACGTTTTTCCCTTCTTAAAACGCAAGATCAAATTTTTTCTACCACTTCTACCCTTAATGAGCATCAAATGTCCATTTTCCCTTCCTTATAAGCTTATGGTCTTTCATCTTTAAGTGTCTTGCCAAAAATACCCTTAAACATTCTTATAACCTTAACACTTTAATTCCATTAACCCATGCAATAAGTCCTACTAAATTTTACATAATAATTAACTCCAAGTAAAATAATCTACTAAGACCTCATAATTAATTTAAATCATGCTTAATTTAAAAAGAAAAAAATTCAGGGGCCAACAGTGTTAAATGTCTTTCAATTTGAGGCATTTGCATTATTAGATATAAGATCCTCACATTCATTCATTGCACCACATCTGACATCTAAATTGCATTGTGAGAGAGAGGTCATGAAATGTGGCTTAGAAGTGAGTACCCTGGTAGGAAGTACTACAGTGAGTGGGGAAGTCTATACAGGGTGTATCATTCGGATTGATTAAGCAGAGTTGAAGGCCGACTTGATAGTATTGCAGTTGAAAGAGATGGATCTCATATTGGGTATGGACTGGCTTACTACACATCGGGCGGTAATGAATTGTTATACTAAGGAAGTGACTATTGAATCCCCTAATCAACCAAGGGTGATATTTCGAGGTGTTAGTCAAGCAGTGCCAGCTAGGTTGATTTCCTCAATGAATGCTCTCAGACTGATTCGAGGTGGATGTGAGGTTTACTTAGCCAATGTAACTGATACCTGAACTGAGCAGACTGTATGGGATATTCCTGTTGTTAGGGATTTTCCAAATGTGTTCCCTACTGAATTACCAATTTACCCCCAAAAAAGTAGACAGAGTTTATGATTGACTTAGTTCAGGTACTGCTCCTATATCGATTTCTCCATATAGGATGGCACCTGTGGAACTTAAGGAACTTAAGACTCAATTGCAGGAGTTATTGGATAAGGGTTTTTTCAAACCTAGTGTGTCACCTTAGGGAGCCCCAATTTTGTTTGTGAAGAAGGATGGGACTTTGAGATTGTGTATTCATTATAGGTAGTTGAATCAGGTGACAGTAAAGAACAAGTATCCTTTACCGAGGATAGATGATTTGCTTGACCAGTTACAGAGAGCTCAAGTTTTTATTAAACTGGATTTGAGATCTATCAGTTAAAGATAGCAGAAGCTGATGTACCAAAGAGTGTATTCAGGACCAGATATGGGCACTTTGAGTTTTTAGTGATACCTTTTGGGTTGACAAATGCTCCGGTAGCTTTTATGGCACTGAAGAATAAGGTGTTTCAACCTTACTTGGATCACTTTGTGATTGTGTTCACAGATGATATTTTAGTGTACTCGAAGAGTATAGAGGAACATTCTAAGCATTTGAGGCTAGTCCTACAGATAATGAGGGAGAAACAATTATATGCCAAGTTTAGTAAGTCTCAATTTTGGCTTGATCGAATATTATTCTTGTGTCATATAGTTTCTAGACCAGGCATACAGGTGGACCCAAAGAAAGTTGAAGTAGTAATGAAGTGGGAAGCCCTGAAAAATGTGTCTGAGATCTAGAGTTTCTTGGGTTAGCAAGTTATTATACAAGGTTTGTTTTTATTAATCTTAGCCCTTTTAACAAAGCTTTTGAGGAAGAATGTACCTTTCAAATGGACCGATAAATGCTAAAGGAGTTTTAAGGAGTTAAAACACCAGTTGACTACAGCACCGGTGTTAGCTATTCCATCTAAATCTAGAGGATATGTAGAGTATAGTGATGCTTCACACCAGGGATTAAGATGTGTTTTGATGCAGTATAGTAGAGTGATTGCATATACATTGACACAGTTGAGGACTATTCAGTTCATGATTTAGATCTTACTGTAGTGGTGTATGCTTTGAAGATTTGGAGATATTATTTGTATAGTGAGACATTTCATATATTTATAGATCATAGAAGTTTGAAATATGTGTTGAGTCAGAAGGAGTTGAATATGAGACAAAGGCGGTGGGTTGAATTGCTTAAAGATTATGATTGTACAATTGAATACCATCCTGGTAAAGCTAATCTTATGGCTAAAATCCAATAGCAGTGTGGCACAAATTCAGGAATCGAGGTTACCAAACCTAGTTCAATTGAGAGAATTGAATGTAGAGTTAAATTTGGGGAGAAGGAAGTATTGATAGCTACATTGAAGCTTAGGCTGATATTGCAGGAAAGGACTAGAAAAACTCAAAGTAAGGATCCAGACTTTGTGAAGCTTATTGAGAAGTTGAAACAGGATCCGAGTTCTGAGTTTAAGTTGAGAGACAATGCATTGTTGTTGAAGCTGAGATTATCTGTACCTGTTGTTGATAATCTGAGAAAAGAGATTTTGGAGGAAGCACACATAGCAGCCTATGGTATGCATCCTGGTACTACCAAGATGTATAATATGCTGAAACAATATTTTTGGTGGCCAGGAATGAAGAAGCAAGTGGCATAATATGTTGCTAAATGTTTGACTTGTCAACAAATTAAAGCAGAGCATCAGGCTACGATTGGGAAGTTAAAGTCATTGCCAATTCTATGGTGGAAATAGGAGAGGATTACTATGGATTTCATTATTAGTTTGCCTAAGAATTCGAGGCAACATGATGCTATATGAGTCATTATTGATAGATTGACGAAATCAGCCCACTTCTTACCTGTGAGGGAGAATAATACACTTGACCAATTAGCTCCGAGGTATGTAAATGAAATAGTGAGATTACATGGAGTTCCATTATCTATTATATCAGATCGGGATCCCATATTTACTTAAAGATTTTTGGGTAGTTTATAGTCAACCATGGGTACAAAGTTGAATTTCAGTACAACATTTCATCCTCAAACAGACGGACAGAGTGAGAGAACTATTAGGATTGTTGAGAATATGCTTAGAGCTTGTGTTTTAGAGTTCCAATGAGCATGGGATCGATATGTAGCTCTTATCAAATTTGCATACAATAATCACTATCACAATAGATTTGGCATGGCTCCATATGAAGCATTATATGATAGAAAGTTTCATTCGCTATTGTATTAGGATGAAGAGGGCCTAAGGATTGTTAAAGGCCTAAAAATGATTCAAGATACTATTGATAAGGTAAAATTGATCTGCAGTGGAATTAAGGTGGCTCAAGATAGGAAAAAAAGTTATGCAAATCAGTACCATAGAGATATGCAGTACCAAGTGCGAGATAAGGTGTTCTTGAGAGTATCACCTTGACGAGGAGTGCTGAGGTTTGGTAAAAAGGGTAAGTTAGGCCCTAGATACATTGGTCTATATGAGATTACTGAGAGAGTTGGACCATTGGCATATAGGTTTGCATTACCAGCAGAGATGGCTCAGATTCATATAGTATTTCATGTTAGTATGCTCAGGAGATATCGGTCATATCTGACACATATATTATCTGCTTAGGAGTTAAAGTTGCAAGTAATTTAAGTTTTGTGGAGGAACCGGTTAAGATAGTGGGTTATCATGATAAACAATTAAGAAACCGAGTGATCCCATTCGTTAAAGTCCTTTGGAGGAATCATTCGAGAGAAGAAGCCATATGGGAGACTGAGGAAAACATAATGAAACAATATCCCCATATGTTTGATCAAACAAGTAAGCATTTCGAGGATGAAATTTCTTAAGGGGGATAATTGTAATAGCCCATTTTCCATACTAACGGTTAAAACCCTAGAATATTGCACATGCCCATATCATTGATAATTCATTAATTGCATTTCATTCACATGCATATCATTAGCATACACACATGAATTATGAATTAGTACACGTTGCAAAGATAATATATGCACTCAATTGACATATTCAAGGTTATGAATGGTTTAAAATGATCATGATGTGTTATGTATTATTTATGTCTTGAATTTTAGTTTGGTGGACTATAATTAGTAAACTTGGAATTTATTGTTACAATTGGAAAATTGATGAATGAAAATGTACATTTGGTCTAGGAAAAATGTCAAGCGGTAAGACAAATTAACACATGGAAAGTTAGGATGACTAAGCCTATGAATTAGTGACATTTGGCATGTAAAATTAAGTGAAAATGGCATAGCTAATTAATTGAAAAATGGCACCAATGAGTGGGTGACTAATGGCCTAGCTTAATGTTGACATTTGGCAACAAATATGCAGGACAAATGGAGAACATGTTTAGGGACATATGTCATAGTAATATGGAGGCACCTAGCATCTAAGGTGTTAAGTTTCTGCAAGAGTGATTTTAGTTCTGCTCATTTATTCTTCTTACACCACCAAAACTCTCTCACCCTTACATCCTTGTATTTTGTCTATGTTTGTGTCCAATTTCTACACCAATAATCCATGCTTTTACCCTTCACAAGATGCTTAAAGAATCAGATTATTGTTGTCCTTTGTTCTAGCCGAAAACCAAACTATTGTTACCTTGAATTCGTAATGATTTTTGCATGCATGGAGAACTGAATTAGCTTGATCTTTGAGCTGGAATTTGAGCTATACAAGTAAGTAAAAGATTGGTATTTATGTAATGTTATAATAGATAATTTATGATGACGAAATTGGGATGAATTGTATACGATATTAATGAGAATTGCGCTAGAAATTTCTGCATGAACTTGGGTGCTTTTCTGTTCTGTTTTTGCATTTACGAAAATAGTAGCATATGACCTATTGTATGGATGATTTAAGTTGGTATTTGAAGTATAATTGATGAGTAATTCATGCTAATGATAGGTGTTATTAAGGTGTTTTCGAATCTGGAAAATTAGAGCTGTAGGTGTGTTTGTACAAAGTGATTGTTAATGATATAAGTGAGCATAATTTTGTAAGCCTTAGTGTAAACAATATAGAAGTTAAATTAACCTGAGATGAAGTAACCTTGAAGGAAATGAAATCTTGAAATTTTCAGGTGTTATTGATGTCTTTAAGCTTGTAAAATTAGTGAAGTATTGAAGGTAGTAAAGTTACACACATTAGTGATGTTGATGACAAATTCTGGAATTTTAATTTCAGCCTTGTGTACACGTCAAACCACTTGAGAAATTTCACTCTAAATTATTATATTTGGAGTTGATTAAGGCTAGGAATGAGCCTAGATTGTTGCTTGATTAATTGGTTAAGAGCTTGATAAGTCTATGTAGTTAATTGATGTCATAACCTAAGAAATGGATTGTTTTGATGTGGTGTTGTTCAAATCTGGAAATTATGATTTGTTTAAGGAATAAATGAGTTCTTTTAATGCAAACATGATCTTAAGGACATGAGTAATGTGTATAAGGTAGTGTTTTGAAAATCGGACTGAACAGGCCGGTCAGACTGGAGAACTGGTAACCCGGAGCATGACACGGTCTAGTTTAGCCCTTATTTTTTGTGAGTAATTAACCCCTTCATTTTATGATCGGATTAGTAAAATCCGCTGAAACGGTGAAAGAAAGGACTGACCAGTTCAGAAAATAAAAAGCTAAAAATCAAAAGATTCAAAACTCAGGGAATTAAGAAGACAGAACGCCGCTCTCTCTCAACTGTCTTAGGTCTCATCTGCCACTGTTCACTTCACTCTTCATCGACTAAATCTATTTTTCCGTTCGACAACGCCATTCTGTTGGGGGGTGTTCGGACAGGTGGTTTGGTGAATTAACCCCTTGTCGTGAAAGAAAGATTGCATGATATGGTTCACAAATTCCCCCCCCCCCCCCATTATCAGACCGGAGGATTTTGATAGTTCTTTGGAACTGAGTATGAATC
>JAOSBM010146168.1:0-13431 GCA_027568955.1 Erythroxylum tenue | reverse complement strand
GGGTGGGTTCATGGGGCTGGTACGGGGGATGGCATACCCGCCCCATACCCGCCCCGTTGCCATCCCTAGTGAAATGTGGCCACTAAAAGAGTTGTGCCCTATCTATGGTTTAATTGCTCTGATAGTTCACATGAAAATGTTTTAGGATTGATTGCTACCTTGTATTAGTAACTAACGTAAATTCCTATAATTCTTACAAGTAATAAAATTATTTTATTTTTCAAAAAGAAAACAATTAAAAATGTCGAGGATTCTAAACTAAAATAATCGGAATAAAAGAGGTCAAAAATGAAATAAAAGATGATGAAGATTTGACTTGGGATCCTTCAAAAGTTGCTATTTCAAATAAAGATGAGGAGAGATAATTCGGAAGAGAATAAAGAGGAAACTGTGATTAAATAGGTTAAAATAAAATAAAAAATAAATTTATGATTTAGAATTTTGATTTATTAGATTAATAATTATTAAATTAAGTTAACTTAATTAATTTATTAAAAATATATTCTTATCACGTAATTAGTAATATAAAATATATCAATGTTTATTCTAAACGTTTTAGAATATCAATATTTAATTTATATTTTGATAGAAATATTAATGTAAAACTTGTCGCTTTTTACCATATCTTTTACATAGAAACAACGGTTCAGCCCAAGGCAAGGGTGGCCCATCCGTAATTTAACGAGAATGGAGACATAAAATTATAAGCCAGATACAGAGACAAAGATTTGCCAGCCGTAAAATTGCCCCCCAATTCGTAAGAAATGAAGAACCGCAGGGTTTTAGGCCCTCTCTCTCCTCTCCCTCTCCATCTCATGGCTACAGCACTCCTTTGCTCTACTTCTGCAACTCCAACCGACCAAATTGCCTTACCTCCCAACTAGTGCAAACTCAAGGCCCCACCTTGTTATTACAGTCTTGCCACCATAAAGACGGCTCATTTTTGGAGAGCCACAATAGCTACTGCTACTTGCAGCTGCTATAAGCTGGGGAGTGTTAGAAGCTTTGTAGCTATGGGCCTCTCTGGAACCACAGCTCCGACCACCTATGTTGGTTCTTTTAGACCGTTTTGCCCTTCTTATTTTAAATTAACTCGGTCTTGTCCCTGTTTTGCATCTTCTGTTAGTGGTCCTGCTCGTCCCTTCTCCAATGCAGTTCAGAGGTTCGCTTTCTGTCTTTGTAAAAGACTTTTTTTTTTGGGTGGCTGTTTCATTTCTTTTAGCTCTTTGGTACGTGGGGTTTTGGGTTGTTTTGATGCCCTTTTGTTCGTTTTTATTTTATGTGTTCTTTGCTGGGTTATGTATTGTCAAGTGTAGCAAAGGCCTTGAAGTGTTTATGTAATGCTTTTCTTAATATATTTCCATTTAATATTATTAGTAAAGTTCAACATTTCCCTTGTTTTTTGGGGGTTTGGCTCGTGGGTGCCGATTAAAGGATTTCTTGTGATTGCTTATGCTGCGTATTCTTTTTACATGCTTACTCTGAATCATATGCTTCCTTCATATATAGATTTTGCTATTCAAATTTCATTTGTTTTATGGGAGTATTATGTAATGAGATGTGTAATAATTTTGGCTGGCCTACTCTTTATGCTTTATTCTTGATTGGTTTTATAATATGTATTGTGTTACCTGTTTAGGTGTTTTGCATCCTTTAACTGGTTTCTCTGGCCCTGTTTTTCTACCTTGTATTTCATATATTTTGACGTTCCAGTATGTTTGTTTCTTTGTGATAAATGTGGAAAACCACGATTATAATCGAACATGAGATATGTGCCAGCTGATCTCTTACAACTAGCGATTCACGCATCTCAAAAGATTTGCCTGAGATAGCATGGTCTCTCAAGTAATCAGAAAATTGACTTATCTATTTTACTGAGAATGAATCTAACTTTATCATTTTGTTTCAATCATTTCCGTATGTTATCAACATGTTTTCCAGCACTTTCTATTATTTGTCAAAACTTTTGTTCTAAACTTAACGTCTATGTTTTCTACACATTCCCTAGACAACTCTTGGTCTTTGCTGCTTACCAAATTGCTTGCGTTGTTAAATTTTAGCCCTCTGTGGCCTTCAATCAAATGATTTAACTGTATCTTTTATGCTTTTGTTGCTTCACTTAACTTCTCCATATTAATTGATGCTTAATATTGAGTTTCATGCGTTTGATAGCTTATTGGACCCGCAAAGACAAGACGAGAAAAAACCTGTTTTGAAGGTACTTTATCCTCCAGTTGAAAGCAATAGGAGCTCATGGAAAGCAATGGGTGAAGAGTTGCGGGACAAAAGGAGCTACTTCTTGAACAAGCAAGGCCGTGTTCAGTGTGGAAGCTCTATTTCAAAAGTCAGCCATAGAAGCATACAGATGCAGGATAAACCAAATAATAATAACAATGCAAATGTCAGAAATGTTGGACTCACTAATAGTAAGGACCATGCTGTACCTTTGCCACTTGGTTCTGAAGTAAAGAATGAGGGTAACAACATTATATCATTATGTGGTAGAGATGGTCGTCCAACATATCAGAAAAAGCCTAGCAATAATGCTCCTAACAGCATCCTAAGAGATGCTGCACATGCTAATGGATCACTGGAAGGAATAGTGTTGGAGAACCAGAGAAAAGTAGATTTTGGTCAAACTGATGCAGTTCCTAGTCCAGTTGGCATTGATCGGGTTAATGGAAACAGTGCTGTTTTTGGACATAATTATGAAAAATCCAGAGTAAATGAAACATCTGCTCAGCAAGATAGTTATCAGATGCATAATTCTAATGCAGCTACGGTTGTTAAGTATGACTCTGAATTGTCCAGAGTAGGAGAGACTGCTCCCCAGCTTTATGATAACATGATAAGTAATGTTACATCTTCTGTTAGCTATGATAAGAAACAGTCCAAGACCGAAGGAATATCATCCCGAGAAGAGAGTCGGCAAAGGCTAACTGGTATATATGAAGATATTCTGATTGTTGATAATGTTCTTTTGGCGAAGGAGGTTGTTGCTAAGCTTATCAATCAATACAGACATCTTATACATGCATGTGATACAGAGGTATGTTTTCTAGACATTGGATTCTTTTCAGAGTTTCTCTTGCAAGCATTGTTCAAGTCTAAAAATTTATTTTGATATCAAAGAGAAAAATTTATAAGTTCCAAGGTTTAGCTTCTTTGGGTTTCATATAATAGGGTTCTTGAATATCACACTGGGGGTTGAGGGTACTTTAAAATTTTGGTAAAAAGAGATTTCTTTACTATTATATGGTGATGAATATCACGGATGTTTTTGTTCTTGTGTAATTATTCCTGTATAAAAAATCTAAAATTATTAGATTATATGCCTTTTCAGTATATGTCTTATTGTGAAATATCTTGTACATATCTTATATTTATTATGAAATATTTGTGTAACATGTATTACCCTTCTGTCAAATTAGTAAGGCTAGCAGAAAAAAGTACAATAAATATTCCTTTGTCTCTCTACGTGGCAGCTTAGAAATTGCTATTGAGCCATCTTTTTATCAATCTTATGGCTGTAAGTTGAACTTAATTGTCAAAATTTCCTTTTTTTCCCCCTTGGTCAGCCTTTATAGTTAGGTAAGATTGGGCCTTGTCAGAATCTAACATTATCATCTCTGGGAGAAAGAGACCTTGCTAGGATCAAACTTTGGATATGCGTTGCTCCTTTGTGTCAGCCATACCTTTTGTCGCAATCAATATTGCTCCCCATCTTCTCACTACAGCCACTGGTCCTTCTCACACTTATCTTTCATTAACATCATTAACAATTCATTGCTGGCGATCATTGTACTAGTCTGTCGTCATCGTCAACCATTGTTGTACTGAGATCATAAGCGTTCTTAGAGATTGATAGACATTTTAGAAAAGAGAAGTTGGATAGTGAGTTGATGACCACACCTATTTATTGTGCATTGACCAATTGGCAGATATATTCACAAAAGACCTACTTCTAGTGTTTGGAAAAACCCACTTTTAAGCTAGGAATTGAGAATATCTCCTCACCAGCTTTGTGGGGGAGTGTTGAAGATCACGAATATTATGTTTTCCTTTATAATTATTGTTGTATAGGAAAACTGAGAGTCCCTTATTCGATTGTACTCCCTATATAGGAAGGTTTTAGGCATATCTTATATTGCACATCTTATTATGAAATTAAAAAACTATATGGATATTTTAGGACGTAATAAAATGCTCATACATTTATAGTTGTAAACTGCTCATTCTCCATGCACAAAGTGAAACAAAAACTATTCCTTATGTATTTGAGCTACAAACACATTTCTACAACCTAAAGGACAATCTTTTAAGTTGAAATAAGCTGGAATATGCTCTCATCTGTTGTTACTCAAACCACATACAGGTCATCGATATTTGCACAACGTAGAATCATTTCATGTGTGAGTTGCTACCTATTTTATTACAGCTATAAAATTCACAGGTAGCAGGGATTGATGTGAAGCAAGAAACACCTGTTAACCATGGAGAGATAATATGCTTCAGTATTTATTCTGGACCTGAGGCAGATTTTGGATATGGAAAGTCATGTATATGGGTAGATGTTCTTGATGGTGGTGGCCGGGATATCTTAGCTGAATTTGAGCCATTTTTTGTCAACCCATTCATTAGAAAGGTGGATTTTCATTTTTGGTTTCTTGTAATTTATTTGCATTGATCTCAACTTCTTCATTGGCAAAATTTTTAATAGTAGCCTGATAACTGTGTTGATATGTTCTCTATAGGATTCTTCATAAATGATTTTTGTTAAACTCTATTCATTGGATTGTCTCTCTTTCTTTACCATGTTATGCAGTGAATGGCTGATTCTTTATGCCTCTCTCTTTCTCTCTCATTATCTTCTTTTGCTGTGACTTACATTTTTTTCATTATTCTACTGAAGAATGATAATAGATTTACCAAATTTTAATGATCTTTTGGACAATGCACCAAGTGATTAGATTAAATATTTCCTCTGCATAATTTCAGATATTTTAGATTTTCATTCTCTTGCAGAACTTGATGGTGCTGTTTGTATTATTTTTCCTGTGGTTTATTTGGTTTAAGAAATATGGGGACTTCTTTATTGTAACATTTTATAGTCCCTCTAAACTCCAACATGATATAGAGTAAGAATGGGAGAGAAAGAGAGCTGTAGAGAGTGAGAGAGTGAGAAATAGAGACAATTTAGACCCAGTAATATAACATTTATTGTTGATTTTACTTGATAATGGGAATAGAGACAATTTAGACCCTGTAATATAACATGCATTGTTAATTTTACTTGATAATGAGAATGGCAATCTTTCTAATATTCGTGTGGGGAAAATAATTTAGCTACTTCTATTACCTCTGAGGACAATCTATCTGTTTCTATATAATTCTCCTTAGGTGTCAATTATTTGGTTGCTTGCTATGTCTATAAAGCTACTTTAAGGTGTTAAAGTTACTTGTTTTTTTTAATGTAGGTTTGGCACAATTACAGCTTTGATAACCATGTCGTTGAAAATTATGGTATACCTCTTCTTGGTTTTCATGCTGACACGATGCACATGGCAAGGTTATGGAATTCTTCACGGCGGCTGGAAGGTGGTTATTCTCTTGAAGCTTTGACAAGTGATAGAAAACTCATGGCTAGGGCTTCATCACGCTACCAGAAGTTAATTGGTAAGGTGTCAATGAAAGCCATCTTTGGAAAGAAAAAATTGAAAAAGGATGGTTCTGAAGGAAAAATTACTATTGTGGCTCCTGTTGAAGAGCTACAAAGAGAAGATCGAAAACCATGGATTTGTTATTCAGCTTTGGATGCAATAAGTACCTTGCAGCTTTATGAAAGCTTGAAAACCAGTCTATGTGGTGAGAATTGGATGTTGAATGGAGATCGGGTTCTTGGAAAATCAATGTTTGACTTCTATCAAGAATACTGGCAGCCGTTTGGTGAGCTTCTAGTTAGAATGGAAGCGGAGGGAATGCTGGTTGATCGTGCGCATCTGAAAGAGATACAAAAGGTGGCCATAGCAGAACAAGCAATTGCTGCTCATAATTTCCGTACTTGGGCATCTAAGTATTGTCCTGATGCTATGTATATGAATGTAGGAAGTGATGCACAGCTACGCCAATTGCTATATGGTGGCATTACAAATAGGTAATCTCTTGTTTGGGGCATTGATTTAATTTTTATCATCTTTCAACTGATATCAAGTTCAAGTCTTTTAGTCACAAATATCTTTTTGCATAATTTCATTCCAAGTATAAAAAGTGATCTTTGCTGGTTTGGCTCCTATATGTTTCGAGAGTTAATTTCCCCTGCATTTGAAGTTGTATTTGTAGCATGAATATGGAATTTATGGTGTAACTTTCCTACATTTCTCTGGAAGAAAAAAAGTTCATAACATGAAGGTAAAGTGATGATGTTGACATAAAACTAGAGTTTTGAAAAAGCATGAAAAGAAATAAAATCCTCTATTCTTTTTTCAATGGTTGCAGTGCAACCCTTGAAAAACTTGAAGAAGCAAAGGATTTCAAAGTTCCTAATGTTGATAAAGTGATTGAAGAAGGAAAGAAGAAGCCCACAAAGCATCGAAAAATTAGATTGTACAACATTGGTATTGATCTACCTGCAGAGGTGTATACACCAAGTGGTTGGCCCTCCGTCAGTGGAGATGCTTTGAAGGCCCTTGTTGCTACAATTTCTGCAAGCGGCAAGTCGATCTATGTTGCCAACGGGAGATATTCGAAGTCATTGTCAGATGGAGAAGAATCATTAAGAACCTTTAAAACAGAGGAAGAAAGGATTGAGGCTTGCCAAGCTATTACTTCTTTATGTGAAGTATGCTCTATAGACTCTTTGATATCCAATTTCATCCTCCCCTTGCAGGTAAAATTTAAATTCCTCATTTTATGTTATTTGAGATCATAATAGGCCTTAGTGGGTTTTTGGTCATTATAAAATCGTCCCGGGATAAAGAATTAAAAAGTGTTAAACCTTTTTGAAAATTTTCATTTTCATATCTAAACTTTTAAAGTTTTCAATTAAATGTTTAAACTTTTGAAAATTTTTTGAAAATTGGACAACTCAATTCAAATGGTTGTCTTCTGTCTACATTTTGCTGATATGATTGACAGAGCATGTAGATACTAAAATTTGGAGGGGTTATGTGATATCTTCTTTCCTGCATGATTTTTAGCGTCAAACAAGTGATCATAGGAGGCACAAAAAGCATGTTGATGAAAACGAAGAGTTGCATAACTCCTCTAAACATCAATCTTTACGTGATCCATCAGCCACATCAACAAGATGTTTATGAGACACATTTTTGAACTGAGTTGTCTAATTTTTAAAAGTTTACACTTTATTAAAAATTTTAAAAGGATGGACACTTAAATGAAAAAGTCTAAAAAGGTTTGATACTTTTTAATTCGTTATCTTAAATCATCCCACAAAGAGGAACCATGCAGAAAGTAGAATCCACAGATGTCTTTTGGTATAATATCTCATTATGACTGCATATTTGAAGCTGGCATATAGTCCATGATGATAGTCATCTTATAGTTCCTTTTTCTCCACTTGCCTATTAATATTATTTGTGTCCCATCCTTTTGTTGGTGATTAGTATATACAATTGTAAAATGCTTAAAAATTACTCCCTCAGCTTTTAATTTGAAAACTTGAAGTCAATTTTTTATGGGTATATGTTTAGAATTTATATTATTTTGCTTCTTCTCTCTAGTAAAGTATTAACATTTTCTGTTCAAATTTCCATTCAGCTCATTTGAGATTGATTTCTTTATAATTTTACATTCTTGGTGTAAATATTGTAATCTGTACTAGAATATAATCTACACGACTCAGTTAGAAAAGCCAAAATGTTTCTATAAAAGTTTGATATTGTTAATTTGAGATCTTTAAAGTGCTTTTCACAACGCCAGCCATGTCAGTTAATTAGTTGGTATATACTATTTAAACTTCTATGTTTACTATAAGTTTAATTATTTGGCATTGCTTTATCTTAGTATTCTGCATTCTTATTAAATAGCCCTATAGCTCCAAAATTTTGAAACTATTGATGCTTGTAGTGCTGTCTCTCTATTGTAGGAAAGTAATATAGCTGGCAAGAATGGGCGCATACATTGTTCTTTAAATATTAACACAGAAACTGGGCGTTTGTCAGCAAGGAGGCCAAATTTGCAGGTATTGATCTATTTTCCATTAATTGCTTTTCTAGAGTGAATTTATAATTGATGAATTGTTTTCTTTTGATAATGTCACTGAAAAAGGCACGACTCGGCCATCAAACATATGTCTGTGCTATTTGCTATTTTAATGATATTACTTGCCTAGCAAGTAGGATTAAAACTTTCTAGGAAATCAATGTGAATTCAACTAAAAAGCTTTAGTATTTTATTTTATTTTTCTCGTTCCTTGTTTATGCATAAAATCGGAGAGGGCCATAATAATCACCTTGTTGGTGCCCAATTTTTCCAAAAATTGAAGACAAGATGGATGCTTTAATATTGCTATTTGAATGTGATAGAAATTAAACTTTCACATATTACCTTCATTCAGAATCAGCCTGCTTTGGAGAAGGACCGGTATAAGATCCGCAAGGCATTTATAGCTGCTCCAGGAAATTCCCTTATTGTTGCAGATTATGGGCAGGTGAGTATTTGTTATCCACCAATTTATGTTGTATCTCAGGCTTTGGTCTGAAAGAGATGTCATGTTACAGCTTGAACTTCGAATTCTTGCACATCTTTCTAACTGTACGAGCATGTTGGATGCGTTCAAAGCTGGTGGAGATTTTCATTCAAGAACAGCTATGAACATGTATCCACATATTCATGATGCCATTACAAAAAAGGAGGTACTTCTCGAATGGTACCCACAATTAGGTGAAGATAAACCCCCAGTTCCACTGTTGAAGGTAAATCGGTAATTGTTTTGCCATTCTCTTCATAAAACTATGTTGAAATGAGAAGCAATGAACTCATTTTTGTAAATTTCATTTACTCACTTTCCAACTTTAAGTCCACTTTCTAGTTTTGAAGGGATTTGGTAACAAAAATTCTCTCTTTTCGAGATTTAAACACAGGGATGCAATTATCTTTTAATTTAAGGTAGATGGAACATAGAATATAGTTTTATAAACTAGTTTCAAAATTTAGTGGTTAAAGTTTATAGATAAAGATAAATTGAACGTTAGTATTTGATTCAAACTGGGATGGTGCTCTAGCAGCGAGGTTGGATAGTATCTACTCCATCTATTAATTCGTGCAAATGTTGTTGACAAATAAAGTTTGGTGTGTAAATGAATGTTTGCTGAATTGGTGATTGCACGACTTGTGCCATGGACAAAATCAAGATTTGTGTATCTCTGCCTTTTGCCGAGTCCATTGTTCTTTGTTATGGATATGACTAGAGTTTGGCAACTGACCACCTATAGGGCTCCTCAGTTTGATATTCTCTGGAATGCTTCTTGTTGGAGCAGCTTACTTTGATCCAAAATCTAATGTGCAAAAGGACAAAAAAATCTACCATTTTGTATTTTCTTGAACATTATGTGGAAATTGCAGCGGTTGAATTGCTGTTAGTACTTGTTGAATATTATGGAGATTTAGTATTTAGTATGAAAATATTATTATGTATCTAATATAGGAATAATTTATCTAAGTAGTTCTAGGTATTATTTAAGAATCTTGTATTTTTTTTAACAAAAGACAATTTGAGCTGCCTAAACTCCAAGAATATACTTAAAAATAGAAAGATTGCACACCTAATGACAATTACTATAGACCTATTTATAGACTTGACTCCTAGAGATGTACTTGTAGATAATAATAAATCCTAATTGTAGATAACAACAAGTAACCCACTTATATTGAAAATCTGAAACTACAAACTCCTCCTATTTTTCCTCTAATAACTGCCAACTAATTACATTTTCTGCTCTTGACTTAGTCTTCTTGTGAAGGTATGTCTTTAGTGGTCTATCAGTACCCCTCCCTTTGAAAGTCACTTTGTCCTCAAGGTGAAAATAGGGATATCGTTGCTGTAATAGGTCATATGATTCCCAACTGGCATCTTCAGAAGGACGGTTTTGCCATAAGTTGAGCAATTCCAGATCTAATTCATCACCATGCTTAATCCAGCGGTGAGCCAATACTTTTTGAGGTTCCACATCAAAAACCCAATTGGAATTCAAAGATAATGGAGCCGGTGGATTGGTGGAGAGTTGTCTCTTAGCTTCTTTAAGTAGTGAGACATGGAAAATAGGATGCACCTTAGCGTTAGCATGGAGCTCTAGTTCATACGCAACTGGACCCCAACGTTTGAGAAGCTTATAAGGACCAAAAAACTAAGGCGAAAGCTTCTCATTCGTACGCCTAGCTAAAGAATGTTGCCTCTATGGTTGGACTCGTAAGAAGACAACATCACCAATTTCAAATGATTTTTCTCTACGATTCTTATCTGCATGTGTCTTCATCCGGTTTTTAAGCTTTGAGTAAATTGTTCTTTAAAACCTATAATATAGCATCCCTTTCGACAAGCCGTTCTTCCAATTCTGCTATGTGAGTATCGCCGTGACAATACACTTGTAAGGTGGGAGGGTCACGACCATACACAACATGGAAAGGAGTGGTGTTTGTCGTCGTATGGATTTTGGTGTTGAATGAAAATTTTCACTTGCAAAGCATCTGAGATAAGCCTCCAAGCAACAATTTACGACTTCTGTTTGTCTATCTGATTGTGGGTGGTAAGTTGTCCCCATCTGCAACTTTGTTTGATTAAGCTTAAAAATTTATGTCCAAAACAAACTGGTGAACAATTTGTCCCTATCTGATAGTATGCTTCTTGGAATACCATGTAACCAAACAATTTCCCTGCAAAACACATCAGCAACTATGTTTGCAGAATATGGGTGAGTTAGTGCCACAAAATGGGCATATTTAGATAATCAATCCACCACAACCAAAATAGTATCATATCCATTGGATTTCGGCAAGCCATTAATGAAGTCCATCGAGATGTCGTCCCATTCTCTCTCAATCCACCACAACCAAAATAGTATCATATCCATTGGATTTCGGCAAGCCATTAATGAAGTCCATCGAGATGTCTTCCCATACTCTCTGTGAGATCGTCAGTGGTTGAAGCAAACCCGCTGGAGATAATGTCTCATACTTGTTTCGTTGACATTCGAAGCAGTTCTGAACATAATGTTTAACATCGTTCCATATTTTGGCCAAAACACACCAGCAGAAAGCCTCTTGATTGTTTTGAGAAATCCTCCATGTCCACCAGAAGGGTATCATGTACTTCAGCCATAAGTTTCTCCCTTAAAGGCAAGTTAGCTAGGATGACAAGCTTTCCTTGAAAACAAAGGCGTCCATTCTGTCTAGAATAATCAGGAACAGATGCGGGATCTTTCTGTAATTGCTCTATAATTCTTGTAGTCACGGGGTCTTGGTGTCGGGAGCTTATCAAATTCTATTGAAAAAGGAACTGATAACTGCATAAAATGAGGTCGACGGGATAGAGAGTTTGCCACAATATCCTCCTTTCTAGCTTGATAAATGATGGTAAAATCAAAGGGCAGAAGTTTGATTAAAAGTCGTTCACTAGTAGTAATCTTTTGCTCCAATAAAAACTTCAAACTGCAATGATCTGTCTTTACAAAGAAATGCCTCCTAGAAGATAATGCTTCCATTTTTGCAAAGAAAGGACTAGTGCAAGTAACTCCCTATCATATGCAGATTTAAATCTATTTGAGAAAGAAAATACCTTATTGTAAAAGGCAATCGGGTGGCCCTCTTGTGATAAAACAACTCCTACCCATGATTGGGAAAAAATTGGAAGCTTTAAAATAGGTACAGATTTGAGTAACTGTTTGAGTTTAGAGAAAGCTCCAACAACCACCTCATTCCACCTGAAAGAATCTTTCTTGTCGGTTAAAGGACGAGCTAGAATTTCGTAACCTTGGACAAATTGACGGTAGTAACCAATGAGTCCTAGGAATCCTTTCAACTGCTTGACATTTTGGGGTTGTGGCCAGTCGGCAATTGCTTTGATCTTGTCTGGATCTACCTCAACTCCTTGATTCGAAATGATATGACCGAGAAATCCCATTCTTTGTTTAGTGAAGGAATACTGCTTTCTATTAGCCAAAAAAATAGTTTTCTTGGAGGAGGGTGAGGGTAATCCTTAAGTATTCCTTGTGTTGCTCAAGGTTAGGACTATACACCAAAATATCATAAAAAAAACTAGGATAAATTGTCGAAGATGGGGTCAGAAATAAATTACTCATTACCAACTGGAATGTAGAGGGAGCATTGGTCAAGTCAAAGGGCATGACTAAAATTCATAGTGACTGAGTGTGTTCGAAATGCTTTTTTGTGGACATCTTCAGGTTTCATCCGAATTTGGTGACATCCAAAGCGAAGGTCGATTTTGGAGAAGAAAGAGACTCCAAGTAACTCATCCAGCAACTCATCAATATTTGGAATGGGATATTTATCTGCAATGGTAAACAGGGATAGCAAACGGGTTGGAACTTGGACGTATTAATCCTTCGTCAAGTAATTCATTAACTAGACGTTCAATCTCATTTTTCTGGTAAAAAGGATATCTGTATGGTCGAATATTTGGCGATTTGGCATCAGATAGGATATTTATGGCATGGGATTGGGTTTGGTTAGGTGGGACTCTGTTGCAGGAGCATTTAGTTTAGTTTTCCTAGTAATATTGGATTTCTTACTATTTAGTATTTCTTAAGTTATTTGGATTCGAAGTTATCATAGGATTAGCATATTACTTTTAATTAGTATTTCCTTTTCCTATTAGGAGTTGGATTAGTTCCTATACTAGTATAAATAGGCTGTCAATGCTTGATTTTTCGTATGTCTTTTATCAATCAAATAATTTTATGCTTTTAGAGGTTTTTCTACAAACCCTAAGCCTTATTTCAAGTTCCAGCTACAATCTGCATCAATTATAGCCTATTCTATTCTACTTATCTTTGTTTTTCCTTCCCACACTACATCAAATTGGTATCAGAGCAAGTTAGATCCATAGATTTTGATGCTTAGCTATGGCTGGACGCGGTAGAACACGTGGACGTGGAAATCAAGATAACCAAGGAGAGATGGTTGAGTTGAGACGTATGATTGCAGACTTGTCACGAGCTGTACAAGATTTGCAACAGCGACGGGAACCAGTGGCAGCCCGAATGGAGATTCCGGAAGGCGACTACGACCCCTCGGATGTACCGGAAGGTAGTCTTGAGGCTGAAATTGAATATTCAGTGGATAACAACCCCTTTCATGCAGCTGGAGCCGCAAACAATGCGGTAAGAGGTGGATTGGAAGAGAGGTTAGTGCATGCCCTTGAATTAAATGGTGGTGGAATTAGAATTGAAGTTGCTG